>JAWPHD010004011.1:0-200031 GCA_037043455.1 Cyrtodaria siliqua
AATTACTCGCATCCGAACGACTAAGTGTATTTTATTCACGATAAAATACAGGTACGTATTTATTATTTAGATTCTAACACTACAATAACCCCATTGTTTATGCTATTGTGGAGGCACTATATATTATCTCGGAGGTCAAGGTAAATACACTAGTAGTCACGTGACAAACAATACGTCGCTTGCACTGTATGACGTCAAACGTTCTCAGCTTGTTCAAGATGCTTATTAATGATTATGTTATGTGTACTAATGCATATGATGGGGTTTATTTTTATTTTTTTAGTGGGTGGGGAGTGGTGGGGTGCAAGGTTTGGGAGCATGGCAAGTTTGTTCTAATTAACATTTCATTAAAATTACTGTTGAGTTTGTCTTCTTGACGTATAGTTACCAAGTGACGTCATGTAATGCGGCACTTCCAGCAAATGAAATATACGTGGGGAATTAATGGAACAGCTGTATTTTAACATACAGTTGTCTCTTCTTTGTGTATATGAAAGACTGCGCAGGTCGTGTTAGAATAATGAATAGATTCCAATGGTACATTAACAGGAGACGGCCTGGTTTACGTTCCTCTCTGGCGGGAAAGACTAAGGAAAAGTGTTTGAACCCAGATCCTCTGGATTTCAGGTCCACCGTTCTATCCACTGGGCCACACCAGTCCCCAGCTCTTATAGTTTAACAGAATATAAAGCCTTAAGAGCTATCGCTTTTCATAGCTAGTCCTAATGAACCACTTTCATTTAGAGAAACCAAAACAAATTTGATAAAATTTCATTTGACAACCAATTGTTTTTAATTTCCCAAAACATACTACTTTCAAATACTTTTTTGTTCTTCCTCATCTTGTTTCCTTCTGTGCTCGCCTGGAATAAGTTTTGTGTTGAATGAGTTTCCATCACAATATATTATTCTGTATTTTCAGCCAATAATCCAGAAGAGAAGCAGAAGTCTAGCAAGTTCTGTGTCTGGATCACTAGTGAGCCGTGTAGCCGTATCCCAGACTTCCTGATACTGAACCTCCACAAGGTGGCATGGAACCACGTCACCATGGACGTGCTGCAGAGTGACAGTGGAGCTGACAGTAACACTGCAGAATCCACTGTGGATGGTGGGGAAGCACCACTGGCTATCAACTACAAATCCCCACAGACATACCTACATACTGGTAAGTGAGCTAGTACTGTTTGTTTTCTCATATCACAAAATACTTTCAACACTCAGTCATGTGATAAAAGCTTATACTAATGGTTTTCACACATCAAAAAAGATTGTCTACATACCAATGCAATGAGTGAAGGTTCTGACTGTTTTCACATACCGGTATCACAAATATACTATACATGTCAAGTTTATATAAAATACTAATAGGCATTATTTGGTGTTTTACATAATTTTCAGCACATGTTAGGCTATATATAATGGTCGATTTTTTGCCTCCCACTTTTTCTTGGTTAGAACCAGTACTGTATACCTCCCAAATCTGTAAGAATCAACACTTTCTCACAAATCGTGCTCCCAATGGGATCCGAATTTGCGGCGGTGAAAGATGAGAAGGTTTCAAATGCAGCGTCGTTACCATCCCATGGAGACTCCTGGTGGTTAAGTACCTTAAAGTTACGAGCTATACTCTATGCTGAAACCATTGATGTTTCATAATTAATTTAGAATTTGATTGATGTGACCAATCATTCCAGCTATTGTGTCAACCATGAAACAAGTATCTGCCAAGGTGTGGGAGGCCGTGTTACAAGAAGCACAGAATGTGCGCAACATCGCATTTGCCGTGTGTATCATCCAGTCCATGCTGGTGGCACGGCAGCTGTTTGGCACCCAGGGTCTTAGTCAGTACTACCCGTTCACATCTGTGCAGACGGGCCAAGCCATCTCCCTGGTTCTCAGCCGCTTCCTAAGGCCAGCAGATGAAGAAGGAGGGGAACCAAACAAAGAGAAACTTGCACAGCTTATGTCGGAGGTAAATAGTTCACTTCATAATTGTGTGTGGATAATGAAGGCAATCTGGCCTATGATGTTAACGATGATAACCTCTGTATTATAATTATATGCATGTTTTAATTGTGGTATAAATGCCTTTTAATGCATACTGTTCATTATTGGTTGTATGTATAGTACAGCAAGGCCGACACATACGGATCTATGATATTTTGCATGGCCAGCATTTCAGAAAAGTCAACTGATAGTGCTCTTACGGTCATCATGTCTTGTCTAATTTTTATCACACGACATCAAGTAACACAAGTAATAAATAACCATAAGAGTCTGGCTTTTTTTGGTTGCGTTAAAACTCACATATATTAATTTTGTATAAAAATATAGGGATTTTCAGATGGGCATTGTGCTTAAAGTTCATTCTCTTAATAACTGTATTCTCTTGATAACTGTATTCTATTGTTACATTGTGTGGTTTGTAGGTGATCTATGAGAACAGTGCGTACAGCGAGTTTGATCGGGAATATGTGTCGGTGGTCGTGAGAAATGTCCTACACAATATCTACACGGACTCGTCTGGTACCCTGGTCCTGGGGACTGTGGCAATACCTACCCCACCGGCCAATGTTGGTATGTGTTTCCTTGGTGTTCTCTTAAAAAAAAAATGTTGACGCCAATCAAGTTTTTAAAACAAATCAAAAAAAATACAAGATATCCAATAAGACCTTCTGTCACAAAAAGAATGACAGTAAATGTGTGCATACCATTCAGTATAAACTTATATTATATATTCTGTGATGAATTATAGAAATTTCCCAGTTTGAGAAAATCTATAACATATCCCTTCCTCTACTGTGCTATCTCGCCTAGTGTGCAAGATAGCACAGTAGCCAAATGTTATGAACTAAACGATAGACATCACGATATTACGTCACGAATTGACGTCATGATAGTACTCCGCGCTGTCGCCAAAGGAGTGACAGAAGAAGGAATACTTGTGTCAAGAGACGATTGGAAAGAAATTCATCACAGAATATATATTATATAGTTTAATTAACATTTTTGTCGTGATACGGAAAATAATTCACTCGTGAGAAATATTCTTGCAATATAGAAACTCGTGCGAAAACGCACTCGTTTCTATATCGCAAGAATATTTCTCACTCGGGAATTGTTTCCCGTATCACTTCAACAATGTTAATTAAACTCTATATACAACTGTGTAAAATGTGTTTTAAATGTATTACCACTACTATGACAGCTTGACATTCGTATCATATCAACATATCAAGATGAAACATCACACCATGAAAATGTGGAATCATTTCTTTTTGTGGCGAACATATTTTGTGGTTTCTTTATACAAATGAATTACATGGAGAGATGAGTTTGTGACTAATATTTAAAAAAGAAATCCTCAAAGAATCTGAGGGTTATCATTTTTTTGGTACATTTGAATTAGTCATTTACGGTCATCTAGAATTTCATGAAGATAAATCCCCAACAAAAATAATTGTGTAAGTATGAAACGGCATATTAACATGTATTTGTTCTGCCTTTCCCACAGAGCCAAGTGAGTATGCGTGGTGGTATGAGAAGAACGTAGATGAAGAGTTTACGTTGGCTGCCCTCCAGCTACACAGCAGCGTGGAGAAGGAAGCGTGTGTGGCAAGGTATGTCCTATACACATAAATGTTTGTCTTAAGTATAAAGTATTGTCATTTTAAATAAGATTAAACTTATTTCTCCAACATCAACACTCCTTGGAATAGAGACACAGTAACATGAAAGGAAGTCGTTATACATTTGTCATGGAGAGATATACCATAATATATGTGTTTATGTATCTCGCGGTAATATACAGTATTAAAATCACTTCAAAAGAAAGTTGCTTTCAGTTGTGTTTCACATAAACTAGATATTTTAGCAACTGTAAAAGATATTCCATTGCCGAATTGCCACTTCCCTCACAGTTCTGCATAATTTGTGTTTCAGTACATATTTGAGAATAACGACTGTAAAAGTTATACGATTGCAGAACATAATAATCTGTATTATTATACCTCACGTTTACAGTCCTGTATAAAATGCCCATACCCTTAACATGAAGCAATTTTTACTGTTCACCGGTAAACAATTTTTACTATCACACGATGGTAACGTCACGGGAAGTATAAAAATAGGTTTTGGGTTTTTCCAATTACGACACGCTTCACACAATTGGAAATCGGTGGATGCTTATTAAAATACAGTTGAAGTTATGTCAATTGTAAGATGCTTGGTTTACCAAACGACAATACATATTTTGTTACTTTAAATCAAAACTGGTATAAAAATATAAATAAAAAAACATAAAAAAACAAACCTTTTTGTTATTGGGATTTTTTTCAACTCATATATTTAAATTTTAATCAAAACATTTTTTGTTCAGTAAAATAAAATTGCCACTTTTCTCACAGTTCCACAGAGTTTGTGCGTCACATGGACCACATGTTTGAGACCCAGAACATGGAGGCTGGTGACATTGCCCAGTCGATGGCACACATTGTCAACGTGAAGCGACTCCGCTCATCCCTGGACCTGTGCGTGGAAGAGTTGCCACTCCTGCTGGAGCTTGGACAGATCCCAGAGCTTGTGCAACAGGAGTACGACTTCCCGTACCACCGCCCCAGTGTGATCAGTCTGGCCACCGCATCTAGCACCATGATGCCAGAAACACTCGGCTATGTTCTTCTACAGGTAAATTGTTGTTTTTCTTGCAGACACAGAACTAGTAAATGCAACTCATTATCCCCTTAAAACATGTATCGGATTTTGATGACGTATCTTTAATTTTGTACTTTCACTATACACTACCATGATATCAGTAAGTAGGATCTTGACCTTCCAGAAATGTTAGGCGGTCAATGCTTTGCAATGAAAAATAGCGATGTTAAATTGTTCATCAGAATAACATTTCAAAACATGTGTACACCATTCCAGGAGTGTTTATGGTTGAACTCTGTCCTGTGTCACATCAGACAACAGATCAGCGAGCTACAAGATCACCTCCTGAGTGGCCCGGAGGCCCTGCCCCACTGTCATCTGACCTCTGTACTCAGTCTACAGGAAGAACACGTTCCTGTTTCCTGGATTCATCCCAACTCACAGCCATCTACACACTCACTTATGTCCTGGTTGGAAGGTAAGTAGTTATATGACCATCTCCTTTGTGGCACTCGAGGTCCTGACCCCACTGTTACCTGACCTCTGTACATGGTCTGCAGGATGAACATGCTTCCATGAAGGTTTAAATTAATACTATGTTAAGTTAAATATCTTATTTTAGAACCATGCTATGATATTACATTTTGTGAGTGTCATTATATTCCAGAACAATATAAACAGTAATATGTATATTTAAGAAATAATAAATACGTACCTGTGTTTTTATCGGTGAATAAAATACAGTTAGGTGTTCGGATGCGTAGTAATTACATCACGAGTGCATTAGCAACGCACTCGTGATTTAATTACTCGCATCCGAACGACTAACTGTATTTTCTTCACCGATAAAATACAGGTACGTATTTATTATTTCGATTCTAACACAACAATAACCCCATTGTTTATGCTAATGTGGGGGCATTATATATTATCTCGGAGGTCTAGGTAATCAGGCTGCTATGTTTACAGGCTGTTCTATTGGGTGCCCCCGTATGCAAAGTTCTGCGCGGTACAATATCTTTAAATAAACTAGTAGTCACGTGACAAACAGTTAAGTCATTGCTTACGTCAAACGTTCTCAGCTTGTTCAAGATGCTTATTAATGTTATGTGTACTGATGCATATGATGGGTTTATATCGGGGGGTGTGTAGGTTTGGGAGCATGGCAAGTTTGTTGTAATTAACATTTCATTAAAGTTACTGTTGAGTTTGTCTTCTTGACGTATATTTACCAAGTGACATCATGTAACGTTGCGCTTCCAACGGATGAAATATATGCAGGGAATTAATGGAACAGCTGTATTTTATCGTAGAATAACTTACAGTTGTCGCTCTTCTTTGTGTAATGAAAGACTGCGCATGTCCTGTTAGAATAAATGACAATGAGTAAAATGTGATGACTTTATTACTCTGCAATACACGAGTACAATTACTCCATACTTAATCGGGAGTAATCCTCAGTCCTAACTAACATTTTTACATGCTTCACTTTGTCCCTGTGAAAAATCCTAAAATTGCCTCAAAGAAAAATCCATTGCTTTCAAGAAATTTGCCTTGCATTTAATCTAGTGAAATTCATTTGAGGTTTAATATGGAATGCATGCTGCAGCCTAAATGGTGACCGCAGTGATGACAAACTTCTACTTTCAGACATGAAGAAGCGGTACAGTCAGCTACAGTCATTTGTCAAGTGTGGTATGGTGCCCTCGTACATCAACGGTCAGATCAGCGAGAACCCTGTGATTGGTCATGGAAAACTCACCAATCTGTGGCCAGGTGGACTAGTCAACCCCGAGGCGTTATTGACAGCCATCCGACAGGAGAAGGCTGTAGTCAGTCAGTGTCCCATAGAAGATGTAAGTATTGTCCATAGTGAAGGCAAATAAGGCGCATGCTCCTAGTGAAAATGCTACAAATCCAATATGGCTACTGTTACTAAAAATAGAACGGTGTGGTCACTTCTCCTCAAATGCATCTAGTAAAATTTGTTTTAACCTTGTTTTCAAAGCAAATAATTTTTGTGTACCTTTATGGAAGCATAGGAATCAACGTGCCTCGTCTCCAAGTCGAGTTATGCATATCAGGGCTTGTGTTTCACAAATGCCTGCCAGTTTGACATATGTTAATGTACATACATCTTCATTAAATTTAGCATGTTAAATACCATACATGTTTCAAAAGTGATCAGATTCTATTCCTAGAATGATTATTATACCAAGTTTTCTATTATGTAGTGTTTATATGATAAGAAGACTTCATAGTATTATGTGTTTTTCAGGTAACATTTGAGTGTGTTGTCCTGGATACAGACCAGACATCGGAATACGACATTGACGAGGGGGGCATGTTCATTACCTCAGTACACCTTCAGGGGGCCTCCTGGGACTATGATAATGATTGCTTAGCAGACGCCAAGTAAGTATTTCATTCGTTGTGAAGTAAGGTTAGCTGAACAAGATCTTTTTATGATACCATACAATAAATTAGGTGAATGCCTGAGAATAAGTAAAACGCTTTATCTTTTTCCGTGCAAACAAAAAATATCTTGAGATAACTCTTTCTTGCATACCGGATAAGGCTATCCACGTTTTACATGGGGGATGGAAAGTCTTATCTTTATGGGTAAAGAAAACAGTCACACACGCACCAACATCCGGTATGCAGGAAAACATGCAAAACGTTAGAAGTTGGCGGCGTCAACGCACAACATGTCTCTGATATGCAAGAAAAAGAATCTATCATGGGTATTCTGTTCAGATAGGGAATTCCAACCCTCGTTATAAGTGTTTTACTCGGTTCTGATAAAAAACTCATACCTCGGGTTGGAATTCCCAATCTTCACCGGATACCCATGAAAGATTCTTATAATCTTACATGGGACATCATGACAAAATGTTGACATCACCCAATTTTGATGTCAGATTGGAGTTATTTATTGTGTTATACCTTTAATCTACTATTAAAAGTATGTATGGGAGTAAAATAATCGCTCATGAGTTTATCCATGTGATCTGGAGAAATGTCATCCAAGGGATCAGAATTGCAACAATGAACTTGGCAGTATTTCATCCCTGGTTGCTGTTCTAGCCCCTATAGTAGCATTTCCCTATCTCAAATGGATACTCATGATGGATTCTTACGGTAGTCCTCTAATTTTGGTTTAGACATATTTCAATATATTTGTGGATTTGCTTGTTCAAGATGCTGTGAAATAAAGTGGCAATGACATACAGAGTATTGATGTACTCCGGATGTGGGTGGTCTTCTTTGGAATATTACTAGTATGCATGTATATATCCTTCATCTGGTGTAAAGAAGTCTTAGATGATTCAGATCTACTTGTGTGTATTTCAGCTGTGCGTTGTTCCACATACCAAGCATCTACTTGAAACCTGTACTGAGGGTGGAGTCGCCAGATCAGGAGACAGAAGTAAACAGGAGCAAGAAAATCTACAACAGTCCTGTCTACATGAACAAGGTAAGCCAACATACTCCTGGAAATGGTGGCCATTTTATGATTCAGGAATAACACTGAACATTTTGTTTGTAACACAATTTAACGTTAGAATTTTGTGTGATAACAATGAGCAGAATCTCGAATAGACATTCTTGGAGTATCGCACTTTGAGGTGGGTATTCAAGTTCTTTGTCTGTAAATGCTGCAATATCTACAGATTCATTTGTAGACTTATCTGTATGTTTGAAGTCTCTACATTCCTTACTTAAGCAATTTCATTCTAAAGTTCTTTAACTCTGATGGTCATACAGTAAACACCATGGTGTATGCAGACTTGCACGTTGAAGAAAGGTTCACCAAATGTAGTTTTACGTTCGTCCATCAATTCATTCAATACATTAGTTCCAAGAAGTAATGGCACCTTCTCACAGAAGTTGGTATCTGGCGTTATAAGCAGTAAGCACTGTAGTGAATTTGATTTTGGAACACCCAAGGCAGGAAAATTTGTTTCTGAGTTACTCGTCCTTCGTAATATTTGAATAGTCAAATTGAGCGGACGAGTGGAATTTTCGTGCCTTTGACGACGGTTGTTGTTAGTAGTCTCAATATAACTGAAGTATGGCAAGGCATTGCCATTTAATGTTTGTTCAAGACTCTACGACCAAGTCTCATATAAAATGTAATATCTCATAATAATGCATTGTAGATACAGGGCAGAGGTGACAAATATATATGTATAGTATATTAAACATTTGAATATATTCTGATAACAATTATTTCTGCAGAGTCGCCAGTACCTTGTCACTGTTCTTCAACTCAACTGTCCCCCACCTTCTGACACGTGGCAGCTGTCGAGGACAGCTCTCATCCTGAACCCAGGCCTGCCCGAGGATGGCATCAAGAAGTCACGCTCCTACTTGATGAATCTGCGAGCGGTGGCCATGACGGTCGAGGAGTCTGATGACGAGTCGGAAGATGCTGAGGAAGAACTGGAAGAACTAGAGCCAGATGAGGAGTCTGATATTGAAGAGGTTGGACACTCGGAGCCCTCACAGTTGTCTTACAGGTCATTATATTCTGGAATTCATTTGGAGTATTTGTATTATGGATGGTATTGCATATAAATTCCAACTGTTTAAAGTTACTCTCAAATATAGATATATGGATTTTGAAGAATAGTTTAATCTTGCCCCAAACTATCTAATCAATTAAAACATACTTGTAGATCTAGCATTATTTTTAAAAATGTTAACAGGATTCTTATATTTCATTTTCTTTTTTTGGAAAAGAATTTACTCTCACACAACTTCATTTCAAATAACTCATTTTCAGCTTAGACATCATTATATATATATATCAGGGTTCTGGAAATATTTTGGAAATCCACTTGCCCTGGGCAAGTGGATTTTCAAAAGTCACTTGCCCTGCCCATAATGTCACTTGCCCCACATTTAAGAACACTTAATTGCCCCAAAAATTAGCGGTGTACCATTATTTGTGTTAAACGGGACGGACCGCCGCATAATTTGGACCATTATACTTAGAAAAGGAAGGGAGAGTGTATTTTATGAATTAGTTAATACATTGTATTTATTCATATAAAAAAATCAAATGGTTGCATTTTCTTGTGTGTCTATTACATCTTTGTGTTACTTAAATCATAAAATGATGAGACAGTATACAAACTCATTTTATTCCGCCCTCCCACCCCACCTGAATCACCACACACACACATCCCCCCATCATTTTTGATGACCATCCGAAAAAAAGAGATTGGCAGCTAGTGTATGGAACTTTTAATGTCACAGTGTGTACAATTAACCAGTTGACAGAAAAAGAAGAAGCTATTGTATTCATTTAAATGTGAGACAAGCAAAGAAACGAGACAAAAACGTTACTTGGCCCCCAATTTCTGCAACCATGGTAACGTTCCTACAGCTTTGTATTTTAACTAAAGGGAATTGGATGAAAGCAAGAGGCGTGAATAGGGGTTCACTTACTAGGGTTCCCTAGGAATTGTTTAAGAAGTAGTAGCAGTAACCTTATTTATCAAAAGCGAAAGATCAGAACTTGAGAAATGTTTTAAAATCGCGAAAACCCATGACATGCGCAAATCGATAAGTAACTTGTTTGTGTAGTATGCACTTCCATATTCGTTTAATTACAGACTATATCAATGAAATACACCAAATACCTCATAAAAGCGCATTGATAAACGAGTGCTTCGAGTAAAACAAATGTATTTTTGTTAGGAAAAAATCTTTGGCAAAATTATCTAAACAAAAACATAACGTCACGTGGGTCTGTCAATCATTATTTTGACACATTAAATTTGCAAATTAAGAAAGAGTTTTCTGATTTGATTGGTGGAAAGTCCAGATTATATTTGGAAACGATTTCTGATAGTAGCTATGTTTATGGTTGGAAGGTCACGGACATAATTGCCGCGATTTCATTGGCCAATGGACACACGTCGGACGGTCGTGTCAGGATAAGTTGTTTTCAAACGGTGTGAAATGCGCGTGTGGGTTAATTAGTTATTTATTGAAATAATGCCACAAATTCGAGATTGTTGATTGTACCGAAAGTTGTTTGATCTTATTAACAATAGCTAGCGGCGAAAAACAGCGGCCAGTTGTATTCAGTTATCAGAATGAAATTCTGATATGGCTAGTATGCCACTTGATTTGTTCTGGAATGGAAATGTCCGTCGGGCAAGTGGCGGGGGCAACCAGATTTGCGAAGGTCACTTGCCCGCACCCAAAATCTACTTGCCTGAGGCGTCGGGCAACCGTATTTCCGGAACCCTGTATATATATATATATATATTTATCACATAACGTCTCTTGTTAGAAGTGTCGAACACCCATTTAATGTTCTATTGTATGACACACGTGTAATACAACCTGGAACGATTTTGATTGGTTGAGTTAAACCTGTAACACTACGCAAGTTTATTAACTGAAACTATTTTATTTATTACAAATTCACCCAGATCTGAGTCATAAACTTAATATACGTGACAGCTTATAAAAATAATGCACGTTATACAAAACATTGTTGTTGGTTTGTTAAAAAGTTGGCGTAAACTGCTATTTTGTAAAGAAGTAAAACACAAACTCTTTTATACGCAACGTTTGTGGGAGATGCGATTTTATGACGTTTTGGCGCTAAAGTGTGTCTGACGTCGTGGCGGTTCTATGTCCATCTGAATTAATTTTTACTAATTTGATTGCAATGTTATGTGAACAAAAGGATCTTAAACTCGTTCCCATTCCATATAAGATTTATGAAACTCGTTGTGAATTATTTTTAATTTTAACTCTCCAAAAGGCTCGTTAAAATTAAAATAATTCATAACTCGTTTCATAAATTTTATATGAAATGGGAACTCGTTTAAGATCCTCTATATATATATATATATATATATATATATAGTTTAAAGGGACACCCACAATTATGTTGGCTTTGGTTTAAAGGGACACCTAACGATCATTACGGCTTAGTTTAAAGGGACACCTGACAATCATGTCCTCTGTACTTTGACACCCAGTAATCATGGCATCTGTTTGTTAACTCAAGCAGCATGCATTAAAGGGAAGGAGAAAAAGTTCTTATTCATTTAAAGCAAACAAAATATTAGAATTATCTTGCGTCTCATAAACATGTGCATGCTAAAGGCTTTTAGAGTCGGACTAGCGATCTGACATAAAACTGATGATAGTATGCATTCTAAAGAGCAAAACCATAATGAATGAGCCTAAAATGGCACCTTATTTACAAGAAAGTTCATTCTGCAAGGTAATATGCAGTGCTCATGAAATAGGATAGCCCCAAGCCCGGTGCCTGTCAAAATCTGGTTGGGGCTTGTCCCTTTTTGTCATACTATATAATTATTTTTTTTACTATATAATTAATTAGGGCCTGTCAATATTAATTCAGGGCCTGTCTGTCAAAAATATTTTCCGTGAGCACTGACTGATATGTGCTATCCTAGGTTACACATCTGGGTTAATTTAAGCAAGATTTCTTTGCAAATCTATGGTGAATTCAAATCCAAATAATAAGGTGTTAATACCATATTTTGATTATCTGAATGACAGGGTGCTAATGCCATGTTTTGATTATCTGAATGACAGGGTGTTAATACCATGTTTTCATTATCTGAATGGCAGGGTGCTAATGCCATGTTTTGATTATCTGAATGAAAGGGTGTTAATACCATGTTTTGAGTATCTGAATGACAGGGTCCTAATACCATATTTTGATTATCTGAATGACAGGGTGATAATACCATGTCTTGATTATCTGAATGACAGGGTGATAATACCATGTTTTGATTATCTGAATGACAGGGTGCTAATATCATGTTTTGATTATCTGAATGACATGGTGCTAATACCATGTTTTGATTATCTGAATGACAGGGTGCTAATACCATGTCTTGATTACTGAATGACAAGGTGATAATACAATGTTTTGATTATCTGAATGAAAGGGTAATAATACCATATTTTGAATATCGGAATGACAAGGTGCAAATACCATATTTTGATTATCGGAATGACAAGGTGCTAATACCATGTTTTGATTATCTGAATGACAGGGTGATAATACCATATGTTGTTTATCTGAATGACAAGGTGTTAATACCATCTGAATGACAAGGTGCTTATATCATGTTTCGATTATCTGAATGACAGTGTGATAATATCATATTTTGATTATCTGAATGACAGTGTGATAATATCATATTTTGATTATCTGAATGACAGTGTGATAATACCATATTTTGATTATCCGAATGACAAGGTGCTAATACCATATTTTGATTGATATGTTTTATAATGAATTTCATATACTAGAAAAAGCCTGACCCATTTAACTAACATTCTTATCTTACATTACAGACCAATCAGTCCGAAGGCCCCGCCCCTTCCACCCGGCCTTGGTCTATCCAGAGAACCAGCAATGACAAGAGAACAAGATTCAGATAGGCCCAAATCTAAAGCATCGCAGGGCAAGAAACATTCAGCTGAACGGAAAACACCGACAGAACGAAAAACACCAACACGTAAAACCCCATCTCAAAACTCGGCTAAAACTACTCCTCCTCCTCCTAAAACACCAACAACACCAAAAGGGCAGAGAACTCCAACCATACCCGCTTTTGGTGACATAGATGCAAAGACTGACACAGGCAACAAAAATCAAAACGCGACTTCCCCAACTGGTCAGCAGAGCCCTGGAGGACGCCAGTCCCGGGGATCTAGGGTGTCCCGCGGCAGATTATCTCGGGCCTCCAAAAAGAGTGCAGAAGATGAAACCAGGCCATTCTCTCAGGCTCACGAGGAACCAGTGACCCAGGTTGCCATCGAGACCGAGGAAGGGGCAGACAACCAGGATCAGGGTGGTGTTAATAATACCACAACAGAGGACAAACCACCATCACCACGAGAGGATCAGAATTCACCTAAACCATCAACACAACAAGGTCAAGGTCAGAACCTGGATCCACCTAAACCAGCACAGAATCAAGGTAATGATGCAACTGATGAAAATGACCCCCAGTAAATGTAGTTTCTATAAATAAACGAGTGTCTATAAACTAACTGGAGTTTCTAAAAATTGAAACTATGGGACTGACCAAAAGAAAATGGATACCGTTTTAATAAGACTGAAAAATAGTATATAGAAAGATGAGATTCAAGAAGTGTACATAATCTAGAGAAGTTTAATAAGTATTAAAACTCAATAAATAGGACAGAATGGGAACGTTGATATGAAGCAAATGTGATATAGTGAAAGGAATAAAAGAGCTGACGGAAATAGTGACAGATTTGGTATTTATTAGCATGAACCCCTTTGTAGTTCACTGAATTTCACACATTGTGGTCATGAAACTATGAAGAAAGTGATTAAAGTTCTGTGCTTGTTGAAGAGTGCATGTACCTGTCAAAAGTATTCTTCTTACATTCCTCTATGTTCCGTCCATAGGGTGTACAAGTTGTGTGATATTGGTTGTACGACTTGTGTGTGTAGATTTGTGCCTTGCACTCTTGTTAATGAATTTACTGTTTTGTACATTACAAATGAAGCATTATACATGTATATCTTTTATTTGTTGTGTTTTCCGTGATTTGAAAATTTCATAATTTACAAAGGTAATGGCCAAATATTTATTATTTAATTGCAATTAAATATGGCCAATATCTGTTTTTAATTGTGGCCATTTGAAAAAAGACGTCTCAGTGCACATTTTAATATACAGACTGATGTACTTTGCTTCAGAACTGTTAGAACATCTTAATTTTATGCATTATTCAAGCATTTAAATTATGCATCAGGAGATTACCATAATTAATTAACCTATACAAATCGAATATACAATGTATACAGAGTATCTATGAATTATTTTTCTATTATCATGTTGTATATTGGATATTTTTCACTGAAATTATTGTTACTTAAAATGATTGAACATAACACCCTTTGTTACATTTTATCGAGATTAAAACAGTGCAACGTTTGTTCTGAGTTTACTGCCGATTTGTATTGGTATCGTGTTGAACATCATTTTCCAACATATTTGTTCGCCTGTATGTGACTGTCAATTTTTAGTGGTGGAGGATCACGCCATTCTTAAGAATTCAAACCGCATACAAAATATAAAACTTTTTGTGATTTATTTCATTATTAAATGTTTCAGAAACTGTTATGATATTACTGTCCTCTCTTCCCTGTGTATTAACTTTAATACTTTAATACTTAAATATGCACATAATTTTCAGATTAATTGGACGTTAAACTTTGTATCGTAATTTGAAAAACGTAAGCAGACGTGTATTTCAAATAGAAAAAATATTTAAAAAAAGAATATTTGTTAAATTTGATTTTTATATTATGTAACAGTTACAGTCTCATTAGTTCTGGAGAAGTTTAAAAAAAACAACATACAACCACTTTTTTACAAGTAAAAGATCTCGTTCTCATTCCGTCCATGGAAATATATTTATATTAGACAAGCCAAATGTTTTACATGTTAATATTATATATTGTTCCTTTAATATACCAAATTGTTTATTTTGAATGAATTACTTTGGTTATTTTTTCCAATAAAATCGACTTAAATATTACAAAACTGTTTTGATTCTTCATGAAATACCACAAACATGGTCTGATTGTTCATGAAATACCACATACAAACATATTCGGAACGTTTCTGAACCACTATAATTTTAAACCTGGTTCAACTGTTCATGACATACCATAAACAAATATGGTTCAACTGTTCATGAAATACCACAAACAAATATGGTTCAACTGTTCATGAAATACCACAAACAAACATGGTTCAACTGTTCATGAAATACCACATGTTCATGAAATGCCATAAACAAATATGGTTCGACTGTTTACGAAATACCTCAAACACATATGGTTCGACTGTTCATGAAATGCCACAAATGAACATGGTTCAACTGTTCATGAAATACTACAAACAAACATGGTTCAACTGTTCATGAGATACCACAAACTTGGTTCAACTGTTCATGAAATACCACAAACATGGTTCAACTGTTCATAAAATACCACAAACATGGTTCGATTGTTGATGAGACTTCAAACTTTGGTTATATGTTGTCATTGTTTGGACAACTCGTGACATAGCAGATACAAGTGTGACCTTGACCTTCCAGACATAGGGCTGATATTTAAGTAAATTTTACATTCAAATGTGCGTTCACTGTCTTGGGAAATGTATGCACTACCGACTTGGCGCTATATTGCATCATGGGTAGTGCAACTCAATGTGACATAGCAAATGCACGTGTGACCTTGACTCTCCAGTCAAAGGGCAGATAACTAAGTGGTTTTTTTAAGTTTTGCATTTAGGTCACTTAGTTCTGTTTCCCTCAAATTGCATGCAAAGAACAAACAAATGTTGACCCATTTAGACATCTTTCATGTGTCAAATGGCAGTGTAGACGAGACATTTAATTCCGCGGAATTTTTGTATAAAGTACAATTCTAAATATGATAAATATTAAGGTCTTTCTGTCAACGTATCATGATACATCATGCAAATATTATAAATATTAAAGTCCGCCTGACAATTATCATATGATATACCATGCAAATAATTTGGACACTGTTTTACTGTATACAAACGGTAATAAAGCCATGGCTTTATTTCACTCCTAGAAGCCATGTTAAAGCTACCTGTAACAGATGCTGTACTTAAACTGATGCTAACTCATGAATAGGCAGAAGTCTCGAGTGAAGTAGTTTCAATTCAACGAACATCCAAAAAGTGGGTATATAAGTCAGAAATCGATGTGTAAAATAAATTTTATCTAGCCTTTGTACAGGTAAAATAAATATTCGGCTTCCGAAAATATTTCATAAAGCGATGATGGCTAAAATAGCTCTTATTTCAGTGGATTTCGTTAAAATCCCTTCAGTACTCAAAGTTCAAATGATTATAGACTCCTTTGACCTCCAAGTGTGACCTTGACCTTTGAGGTACAGACCCAATTTTTATGTGTGACAAAACTTCTCATCTTTCTAAACATTTCTGTGTAGTTTTATCAAAATCCCTTCTTTAGTTAAGAAGTTATTGTTGATGCATGATTTTCACTCATTTAACCTTGACCTCTAAGTTTGACATTGAACTTGGAGATATGGTCCTGATTCTTGCACTCATCAAACCTCCTCAGTATGGTAATCAATTATGTGAAGTTTCATGAAGTTCCCTTCAGTATTTATAAAGAAATGACTTGAGACACTAGTTCTAATCATTTGACCTTCAACCTCTGAGGTAAGGACCCGAGTTGTATATGCCACTCACATGCTCATCATTCCTGTGTAATATTTTTTACAATCCCTTCCGTAGTAATGGCGGAGACACAATTTTGATTCATATGACCTTGACCCACAAGCATGACCTTGACCTAAGAGTTACAGATTTGATTCTTGTCTGCGACACATCTTTTCTTGGTGAACAAATTCTGTGTATTTTTATTATCGGTAAAATCCCTTCTATAGTTATGGCGGAGACACAATTTTGATTTATATGACTGATCTCAAAGTGTGACCTTGACCTAAGAAGTATGGACTTGATTCTTGCCTGTGACACAACTTTTCATCTTGGTGAACAGTTCTGTGTAGCTTTGTCAAAATCCATTCAGTAGTTGAAGAGTTCTGGCTGAGACACATTGTGGTGCTAGAGTGCTAACAAAGCAAAATGTAGCATTTTTAAATAATACAAGGGCTATAACTCTGCTGTTTCTTCGCCGATATGATTAGTTTTCAAACTAGTCCTAGCTTTAATGATAACAACAACCTGCCAGAGCGGTCACGATCAGAGAAAAAATGAAGGCGCTAGAGTGCTTATGAAGCCAAATCAAGGGCCATAACTTGGTGTTACTAATCAGATCTAGCTGGTTTTCGAACAAGTCCAAGCTGACCTCAACATCAACAATCTCATAGCTGTCAAGGCCCAGTGGAAGTCAAGCTTGAGATGGAACCCAGGGGGCAGTTGCCCCTGGATTATGGGGAGGGGTGAAGCCGGCTAAACTCCAAGACGGTCTGTGTTTGAATGTCATGAATTTTATTTAAAGGTATACTTCCAATACTGTTCATATGATCACACATTGTAACTGAACTAAAGTCACACGATATATGGAAGCGAAATGTAAATCCTGGTTACACTATACTAACTTTTATCGATTGTTGGTATAAACTATACTAAATTTTATTTAAATAATCTCTGACAAATAACATTTTGGTCAACTTTTTAGAATGCGTGAGAACGTAAAATATATATGCGGGAGCGTGATTTGAGACAAAAATGTGTGTTTCACGCCCAATACGTGAGACTTGGCAGGTATGCAATCTGGCCAAGTTTCGTAAAGATTAAATACAAGTTGAAGATGCTCAAGTGTTCACAAGGGAGAATAGGGCATTTTATAACAAATCAAGGGCTTTTACTCTGGTGTTATTCATCTGATCTAGCTGGTTTTCGAACTTGTTTGAGCTTTCATCAATCTTGTCAAGTTTGGTAACAAGAGGGCCATGATGGCCCTATATCGCTCACCTGAGTTAATTTGAACCAATACAAGAGGGCCAAGATGGCCCTAAAGCGATACCTGAGTACTGGCACATTATCGAACTTCTTCGAAATCTTATGGTCATATATAATCTGTGCAAGTTTGGTTAAGATTGTTCAAGAAATGTGGGCTCTGTTGTGTATAACAACATTGATATAGACAGTTTAAGACACTGACAAAGTTTGGTAAAGATCAAATATAAAATGAAGGTGCTAGAGAGTAACACATTGGGCAGAGCCAAATGTGACCCCAGGGCTACATGTAATATATGACAGCTGTGTGCTTTGTGGTTTTAGAGAAGATTTTTCAATTTTTTCCCTATACAAGTCTATGTAAAACGTGACCCCTGGGGCTGGGCCAGGGCCAAATGTGAACCCAGGGTCACCATTTGAACAAACTTGGTAAAGGACCATAAGAGTATAGTAAATGCGAAATATTAAACCTCTGGCTCTTGTAGTTCCAGAGAAGAAGACTTTAATATGTTTCCTATATGTAAAACTGTGACCCACGGAGTGGGGTCAAATTTTACCCCAAGGTCACCATTTGAACAAACTTGGTAGAGGACCATAATCTAATAGTAAATGCAAAATATTAAACCTCTGGCTCTTGCAGTTCAAGAGAAGAAGATTTTTTTCAGTTTTTCCCTATTCAAGCCTATGAAAAAATGTGACCCCAGGGTCACCATTTGAACAAAATTGGTAGAGGACCATGAGCTTATAGTAAATGCAAAATATCAAACCTTTGGCTCTTGTAGTTTCCGAAAAGAATTATTTTTTTCATATATAAGTCTATGTAAAACTGTGACCCCCGTGGTGGGGGGGGGGGGGGGGACAAATTTGACCCCAGGGTCACCATTTGTACAAACTAAGTAGAGGACCATAAGCTGATGCTACATGTAATACATGAGAGCTCCGTGCCATGTGATATTCCAGAGAAGAAGATTTTTTCAGTTTTTCCCTATACAAGCCTATGTAAAACTGTGACCCCCAGGCGGGGCCAAATGTGACCCCTGGGTCACCATTTGAACAAACTTGGTGGAGAACCATAAGCTTATAGCAAATGCAAAATATTAAACCTCTGGCTCTTGCAGTTTCAGAGAAGAAGATTTTTTAATTTTTCCCTATACATGTCTATGTAAAACATGTGTCCCTTGGGGCGGGGCCAAATGTGACCCCAGGGTCACCATTTGAACAAATTTGGTAAAGGACCATAAGCTTATAGTAAATGCAAAATATCAAACCTCTGGCTCTTGCAGTTTCCGAGAAGAAGATTTTTTTAAAAAAATTCCTATATAAGTCTATGTAAAACTGTGACCCCCGGGGCGGGGACAAATTTGACCCCAGGGTCACCATTTTAACAAACTAAGTAGAGGACCATAAGCTGATGCTACATGTAATACATGAGAGCTCCGTGCCATGTGGTTCCAGAGTTGAAGATTTTTTTCAGTTTTTCCCTATACAAGCCTATGTAAAACTGTGACCCCCGGGGCGGGGCCAAATGTGACCACTGGGTCACCATTTGAACAAACTTGGTAGAGGACCATAAGCTTATAGCAAATGCAAAATATTAAACCTCTGGCTCTTGCAGTTTCAGAGAAGAAGATTTTTTAAGTTTTACCCATACATGTCTATGTAAAACGTGACCCTCGGGGCGGGGCCAAATGTGACCCCAGGGTCACCATTTGAACAAACTTGGTAAAGGACCATAAGCTTATAGTAAATGCAAAATATCTAACCTCTGGCTCTTGCAGTTTCCGAGAAGAAGATTTAAAAAAAATAATCCTATATAAGTCTATTTAAAATTGTGACACACGGGGAGGGGACAAACTTGACCCCAGGGTCACCATTTTAACAGACTTAGTAGAGGACCATAAGCTGATGCTACATGTAATACATGAGACCTCTGTGCCTTGTGGTTTCAGAGAAGAAGATTTTTAAAAGTTTTTTCCTATATGTCTATATGAAAAAACTGCAAATTCTCAATATACAAACTTTGGACCCATGGGGCATGGCAATTTTTGAACCCGGGGACTTCATTTGAACAAACTTGATAGTCTAGACGTTGGCGATCAGTTTAAAAGAAAAACTATTGAAATCTGTCCAGCGGTTCTTGAGAAGAATATTTTTTAAGGTTTCAACCATATATGGTAATGGCGGCCATCTTGGATGTCGCACTGACCTAATTTTAACAAATCTAAAAACCATTCATCTAAGGATCATCCACGTGAAGTTTGGTCAAAATTGGCCACGCGGTTTCTGAGGAGAAGTCGTTTGAAGCAAAAGTTAACGACGACGACGGACGACGGACGAAGAGTGATCCCAATAGCTCACCTTTGAGCCTTCGGCTCAGGTGAGCTAAAAACCAAATAGAAAATGAAGGTTCTAAAGTGTTACCGCGGCAGAAAACAGCATTTTTCTTGTCACAGGACAAAAGTGAAATGCAAATTAGCGGTCCATTGGCCTGAAAGTGTGAATGAATGAAATCTCATTAACACATCATATGTTATATTGGGACAGCAACTGCAGATAGAAATGAGATGATGTTTTGCGCCCTTTTCAGCACATGTTAGGCTGTATATCATATGATAGTCAATTTGCTTGATGGTTTGGTGTGGTGGAGGCAGACCACCCACTTTTTCCGAGGTAGAACCAGTACTGTATACCTCCCGCAATCCATAAGAGTCTACACTTTCTCACTTAAAGTCGAGCTAACATTGGGATTCAAACCCGCAGCAGTGATCGGCGAGAAAGTTTCTAACACAGCATATACCATTCCGGTCAAGGAGACGTTCTAGTGCACATCGTACTTGTACACAGTTAGCATTATGATCTACAGAAAAAACATTTGCCTCTTTCGGGAATCAAACACGTGACCTAATGTACAATCCGATGTTCTAAGCACTGAACTATAGCGACTTCTTTAGAACTTGGTCTATTTAGTACCATATATTATGCTGCAAACTATTTGAACGCCCCTCAAGATGCATCAGTATATAAGTCCATCATGTTGCACATGTAAATAACCATGCATGGTGCATTACAACATATTAGCAATTTAAGAATCCATCGCAAAACTTTAATCTTGAGTTTTTATTTGAGCGGATAAGTTTGTGTGCGTGTGTGCGCTACAGTTACTAGTAATGATTTACTTTTTAGAAATGCCACAACATACCAACAAGATTCCATGGTGCCGTATATACTACCTTCATGTATTACAAATAAAATTGTAAGGTCTCTGGTTCAGATCCCGTTCCGGGCAACTATTTCTAGCTCTACTGGCCGAGCTTATGGGATGGTGAGTTGTCCGTCATCCGTATATTAACTTTTGCAAGATAGAGACTTCATTTTGAATTTGATCTTTACCAAACTTTGTTACGTGTTTACATCTATGAAAGCTTGTACAAGCCAGATTGAATTAGTAACATCAGAGTTATGGCCTGTTGATTTATTGAAAATGACATACTCTCTTTGTTAACAAGATGGTAACTTCATTTTTAATTTGATCATTTTGAAACATTGTCAGTATTTTTATATCAATGGAAGCTTGGAAGAATTTGAAAACCAGTCAGAACGGATTATTACACCAGAGCTATGGCCCTTGTTTTAATGAAATGAATTGGGGTTTTAAGGAGCACCAACACATGAAAAGGTTATATGGCGCCTAACAGGCATGAACATGCCAGGCTCATCTTCCATGTACATCGAGATAAAATATGAAAAATGGGCCTAGAACCTTCTCACCCTGAACTGCAGAGTTGCTGCAAATTCTATCGTAGAAACTCCATTTACGCTGGAGCCACGTTATTGTTTTTCTGCCACTGCTCTTTTGATGCGAGCGAGATAGCACCTGAAACAATGCAGGGATCATGATGAAGACCTTTAATAAACATGAACAAAAAATGATAAAATGAACATGAATTTGGGGGGATTCTATCCCTCTGCCTATCCCTCCAAAGGGATCTGCAGTGGCCCTATTCTTTGAAAAAATGCCGTATTCTGCCTTGTTAACACTCTAGAACTGCCATTTTCCAGAATGCCATGTACTCATTTCAGCAAAGCCAATCTAACTATATTATTTCAAGAATTGCAATCCTTCATGAATGTATGGAGCAGAAACAATTTGTAAAGTGTTACAGTTTTATGAAAAGGTGCATAACGCTTCATTGACAAATTGATAAGGAACAACTGTATAAAATGTCATGCATAGGTCAATATTTTGCAACGTTATGAGCTAGGTTAGGTTCGAGGTTAATGTTTTATGAAAAGGGGCATATTTTTGCTGCAATGGACGTCATGTTACAGACATGTATAACAACTTTATTTGGGGTAAGATAAAGATGAAGTTTCATAACCATCTGAACATAGGTCAAATACTTTTCAAGTTGCGGCTAAGGTTTGGTTGTAGGCTAAAGTGTGATGAACGATGACAAAGAAAAGGTCAGTGACTTTGACCTACTGACCCTGAACTCAATATTACCATAAGATATAATTACAGGGCAAATATGAATTCAATCCATGCATTCATTGTCTTTTAAATGAACGGAAATATATTTTCATAAAAAGGTCACCGTGACTTTGACCTATTGACCCCAAAATCAATAGGGGTCTACGTCTCACTAAGTTGTAACTACACAGCAAATATAAAATCAATCCATTCAGCTGTTCTCTTTTAAATGAGAGTTCTGAGTAGGTTAGGTTTCAGGTTTAAGTCTTATGAAAAGGGGCGTAACTGCCGAAATTAAATTCTGAGTTACTGAACATGTGTAACAACATAAGATATGATTAGTTTTCAAACTAGTCCTAGCTTTAATGATAACAACAACCTGCCAGAGCGGTCACGATCAGAGAAAAAATGAAGGCGCTAGAGTGCTTATGAAGCAACATACATTTTTCACCAAATCAAGGGCCATAACTTGGTGTTACTAATCAGATCTAGCTGGTTTTCGAACAAGTCCAAGCTGACCTCAACATCAACAATCTCATAGCTGTCAAGGCCCAGTGGAAGTCAAGCTTGAGATGGAACCCAGGGGGCAGTTGCCCCTGGATTATGGGGAGGGGTGAAGCCGGCTAAACTCCAAGACGGTCTGTGTTTGAATGTCATGAATTTTATTTAAAGGTATACTTCCAATACTGTTCATATGATCAAACATTGTAACTGAACTAAAGTCACACGATATATGGAAGCGAAATGTAAATCCTGGTTACACTATACTAACTTTTATCGATTGTTGGTATAAACTATACTAAATTTTATTTAAATAATCGCTGACAAATAACATTTTGGTCAACTTTTTAGAATGCGTGAGAACGTAAAATATATGTGCGGGAGCGTGATTTGAGACAAAAATGTGTGTTTCACGCCATATACGTGAGACTTGGCAGGTATGCAATCTGGCCAAGTTTCGTAAAGATTAAATACAAGTTGAAGATGCTCAAGTGTTCACAAGGGAGAATAGGGCATTTTATAACAAATCAAGGGCTTTTACTCTGGTGTTATTCATCTGATCTAGCTGGTTTTCGAACTTGTTTGAGCTTTCATCAATCTTGTCAAGTTTGGTAACAAGAGGGCCATGATGGCCCTATATCGCTCACCTGAGTTAATTTGAACCAATACAAGAGGGCCAAGATGGCCCTAAAGCGATACCTGAGTACTGGCACATTATCGAACTTCTTCGAAATCTTATGGTCATATATAATCTGTGCAAGTTTGGTTAAGATTGTTCAAGAAATGTGGGCTCTGTTGTGTATAACAACATTGATATAGACAGTTTAAGACACTGACAAAGTTTGGTAAAGATCAAATACAAAATGAAGGTGCTAGAGAGTAACACATTGGGCAGAGCCAAATGTGACCCCAGGGCTACATGTAATATATGACAGCTGTGTGCTTTGTGGTTTTAGAGAAGAAGATTTTTTAATTTTTTCCCTATACAAGTCTATGTAAAACGTGACCCCTGGGACTGGGCCAAATGTGAACCCAGGGTCACCATTTGAACAAACTTGGTAAAGGACCATAAGAGTATAGTAAATGCGAAATATTAAACCTCTGGCTCTTGTAGTTCCAGAGAAGAAGACTTTAATATGTTTCCTATATGTAAAACTGTGACCCACGGAGTGGGGTCAAATTTTACCCCAAGGTCACCATTTGAACAAACTTGGTAGAGGACCATAATCTAATAGTAAATGCAAAATATTAAACCTCTGGCTCTTGCAGTTCAAGAGAAGAAGATTTTTTTCAGTTTTTCCCTATTCAAGCCTATGAAAAAATGTGACCCCAGGGTCACCATTTGAACAAAATTGGTAGAGGACCATGAGCTTATAGTAAATGCAAAATATCAAACCTTTGGCTCTTGTAGTTTCCGAAAAGAATTTTTTTTTTTCATATATAAGTCTATGTAAAACTGTGACCCCCGTGGTGGGGGGGGGGGGGACAAATTTGACCCCAGGGTCACCATTTGAACAAACTAAGTAGAGGACCATAAGCTGATGCTACATGTAATACATGAGAGCTCCGTGCCATGTGATATTCCAGAGAAGAAGATTTTTTCAGTTTTTCCCTATACAAGCCTATGTAAAACTGTGACCCCCAGGCGGGGCCAAATGTGACCCCTGGGTCACCATTTGAACAAACTTGGTAGAGAACCATAAGCTTATAGCAAATGCAAAATATTAAACCTCTGGCTCTTGCAGTTTCAGAGAAGAAGATTTTTTAATTTTTCCCTATACATGTCTATGTAAAACATGTGTCCCTTGGGGCGGGGCCAAATGTGACCCCAGGGTCACCATTTGAACAAATTTGGTAAAGAACCATGAGCTTATAGTAAATGCAAAATATCAAACCTCTGGCTCTTGCAGTTTCCGAGAAGAAGATTTTTTAAAAAAAAATCCTATATAAGTCTATGTAAAACTGTGACCCCCGGGGCGGGGACAAATTTGACCCCAGGGTCACCATTTTAACAAACTAAGTAGAGGACCATAAGCTGATGCTACATGTAATACATGAGAGCTCCGTGCCATGTGGTTCCAGAGTTGAAGATTTTTTTCAGTTTTTCCCTATACAAGCCTATGTAAAACTGTGACCCCCGGGGCGGGGCCAAATGTGACCACTGGGTCACCATTTGAACAAACTTGGTAGAGGACCATAAGCTTATAGCAAATGCAAAATATTAAACCTCTGGCTCTTGCAGTTTCAGAGAAGAAGATTTTTTAAGTTTTACCCATATATGTCTATGTAAAACGTGACCCTCGGGGCGGGGCCAAATGTGACCCCAGGGTCACCATTTGAACAAACTTGGTAAAGGACCATAAGCTTATAGTAAATGCAAAATATCTAACCTCTGGCTCTTGCAGTTTCCGAGAAGAAGATTTAAAAAAAAAAAAATCCTATATAAGTCTATTTAAAATTGTGACACACGGGGAGGGGACAAACTTGACCCCAGGGTCACCATTTTAACAAACTTAGTAGAGGACCATAAGCTGATGCTACATGTAATACATGAGACCTCTGTGCCTTGTGGTTTCAGAGAAGAAGATTTTTAAAAGTTTTTTCCTATATGTCTATATGAAACAAGAGGCCCAAGAGGGCCTGTGGACGCTCTACTGGCTAACATGGCTCTTATAACATCAATGAAGTGAGTGACTGCCATTTACGGTTTTTTGAAAGTTTCGGGCAAAAAACAGCTTTTTAACTAAATCAAAGGCCATAACTAAAGAATCTGGTAAAGTTTGGTAAAGATCAGATGAAAAATGAAGGCCCAACCGTATCAACGAGGCAACATATAGCATGTTTAACTAAATCAAGAACACCTCTGTTACTGGTCCGACTGGTCGAACATAGAGCTAAAAAAAAAAAAAAAAAAATTGCAAAAAAAAAAAAGAAATTCAAAAAATTGCAAAAAAAAATTGCAAAAAAAAAAAATAATTGCAAAACATTTCAAAAAAAAAGAGAAGATATTTCCAAAAAAAAAAATCCAAAAAAAAATATTCAAAAAAAAAATTCAAAAAAAAAATCAAAAAAAAATTCAAAAAAAAATCAAAAAATAATATCTCTATACATGTCTATGTTAAACATGTGACCCGAGGGTTACCATTTGAACAAAATTGGTAAAGGACCATAAGCTTATAGCACCAGCAAAATATTAAACCTCTGGCTCTTGCAGTTTCAGAGAAGAAGATTTTTTAAGTATTTCCCTATACATGTCTATGTAAAACATGTGACCCTTGGGGCGGGGCCAAATGTGACCCCAGGGTCACCATTTGAACAAACTTGGTAAAGGACCATAAGCTTTTAGCAAATGCAAAATATTAAACCTCTGGCTCTTGCAGTTTCAGAGAAGATTTTTTTTCTTCAGTTTTTCCCTCTACAAGCATTTATGTAAAACTGTGAATCCCCGGGGCAGGGCCAGATGTGACCCCAGTGTCCCCATTTGAACAAAATAGGTAAAGGACCATAAGCTTATAGCAACACCAAAATATTAAACCTCTGGCTCTTGCAGTTTCAGAGAAGAAGATTTTTTAAGTTTTTCCCTATACATGTCTATGTAAAACATGTGACCCTTGGGGCGGGACCAAATGTGACCCCAGGGTCACTATTGTCACTATTTGAACAAACTTGGTAAAGGACCATAAGCTTATAATAAATGTAACATATCAAACCTCTGACTCTTGTAGTTGGCGAGAAGAAGATTTTTAAAAAAAAAATCCTATATAAGTCTATGTAAAACTGTGACCCTCGGGGCGGGGACAAATTTGACCCCCGGGTCACCATTTGAACAAACTTAGTAGAGGACCATAAGCTGATGCTACATGTATTACTATTACATGAGAGCTCTGTGCCATGTGGTTCCAGAGAAGAAGATTTTTTCAGTTTTTCCCTATATGTCTATATGAAAAACATGCAAAACCTCAATATACAAATTTTGGACCCCCGGGGCACGGCCACTATGTAAAACTGTGACCCCCGGGGTGGGGCAAATGTGACCCCTGGGTCACCATTTGAACAAACTTGATAGAGGACCACAAGCTTATAGCAAATGCAAAATATTAAACCTCTGGCTCTTGCAGTTTCAGAGAAGAAGATTTTTTAAGTTTTTCCCTATACATGTCTATGTAAAACATGTGACCCTTGGGGCGGGGCCAAAAGTGACCCGAGGGTCACCATTTGAACAAACTTGGTAAAGGACCATAAGCTTATAGTAAATGCAAAATATCAAACCTCTGGCTCTTGTAGTTCCGAGAAGAAGATTTTTTTAAAAAAAATCCTATATAAGTCTATGTAAAACTGTGACCCCCGGGGCGGGGACAAATTTGACCCCAGGGTCACCATTTGAACAAACTTAGTAGAGGACCATAAGCTGATGCTACATGTAATACATGAGAGCTCTGTGCCTTGTGGTTTCAGAGAGAAGATTTTTAAAGTTTTTCCTATATGTCTATATGAAAAACATGCAAAACCTCAATATACAAATTTTGGACCCCCGGGGCACGGCCATTTTTGACCCCGGGGACTTTATTTGAACAAACTTGATAGTCTAGGCGTTGGCGATCATTTTAAAAGAAAAACTGTTGAAATCTGTCCAGCGGTTCTGGAGAAGAAGATTTTTTAAGGTTTCGACCATATATGGTAATGGCAGCCATCTTGGATGTAGCATTGACCTAATTTTAACAAATCTAAAAAGCATTCAACTAAGGATCATCCACGTGAAGTTTGGTCAAAATTAGCCAAGCGGTTTCTGAGAAGAAGTCGTTTAAAGAAAAGTTAACGGACGACAGACGACAGACAGACAGACGACGGACGACGGACAACACAGCATCCCATAAGCTCTGCTGGCCCTTGCCAGTAGAGCTAAAAACTGCAAATTCTCAATATACAAACTTTGGACCCATGGGGCATGGCCATTTTTGAACCCGGGGACTTCATTTGAACAAACTTGATAGTCTAGACGTTGGCGATCAGTTTAAAAGAAAAACTGTTGCAATCTGTCCTGCGGTTCTTGAGAAGAAGATTTTTTAAGGTTTCAACCATATATGGTAATGGCGGCCATCTTGGATGTCGCACTGACCTAATTTTAACAAATCTAAAAACCATTCATCTAAGGATCATCCACGTGAAGTTTGGTCAAAATTGGCCACGCGGTTTTTGAGGAGAAGTCGTTTGAAGCAAAAGTTAACGACGACGACGGACGACGGACGAAGAGTGATCCCAATAGCTCACCTTTGAGCCTTCGGCTCAGGTGAGCTAAAAACCAAATAGAAAATGAAGGTTCTAAAGTGTTACCACGGCAGAAAACAGCATTTTTCTTGTCACAGGACAAAAGTGAAATGCAAATTAGCGGTCCATTGGCCTGAAAGTGTGAATGAATGAAATCTCATTAACACATCATATGTTATATTGGGACAGCAACTGCAGATAGAAATGAGATGATGTTTTGCGCCCTTTTCAGCACATGTTAGGCTGTATATCATATGATAGTCAATTTGCTTGATGGTTTGGTGTGGTGGAGGCAGACCACCCACTTTTTCCGAGGTAGAACCAGTACTGTATACCTCCCGCAATCCATAAGAGTCTACACTTTCTCACTTAAAGTCGAGCTAACATTGGGATTCAAACCCGCAGCAGTGATCGGCGAGAAAGTTTCTAACACAGCATATACCATTCCGGTCAAGGAGACGTTCTAGTGCACATCGTACTTGTACACAGTTAGCATTATGATCTACAGAAAAAACATTTGCCTCTTTCGGGAATCAAACACGTGACCTAATGTACAATCCGATGTTCTAAGCACTGAACTATAGCGACTTCTTTAGAACTTGGTCTATTTAGTACCATATATTATGCTGCAAACTATTTGAACGCCCCTCAAGATGCATCAGTATATAAGTCCATCATGTTGCACATGTAAATAACCATGCATGGTGCATTACAACATATTAGCAATTTAAGAATCCATCGCAAAACTTTAATCTTGAGTTTTTATTTGAGCGGATAAGTTTGTGTGCGTGTGTGCGCTACAGTTACTAGTAATGATTTACTTTTTAGAAATGCCACAACATACCAACAAGATTCCATGGTGCCGTATATACTACCTTCATGTATTACAAATAAAATTGTAAGGTCTCTGGTTCAGATCCCGTTCCGGTCAACTATTTCTAGCTCTACTGGCCGAGCTTATGGGATGGTGAGTTGTCCGTCATCCGTATATTAACTTTTGCAAGATAGAGACTTCATTTTGAATTTGATCTTTACCAAACTTTGTTACGTGTTTACATCTATGAAAGCTTGTACAAGCCAGATTGAATTAGTAACATCAGAGTTATGGCCTGTTGATTTATTGAAAATGCCATACTCTCTTTGTTAACAAGATGGTAACTTCATTTTTAATTTGATCATTTTGAAACATTGTCAGTATTTTTATATCAATGGAAGCTTGGAAGAATTTGAAAACCAGTCAGAACGGATTATTACACCAGAGCTATGGCCCTTGTTTTAATGAAATGAATTGGGGTTTTAAGGAGCACCAACACATGAAAAGGTTATATGGCGCCTAACAGGCATGAACATGCCAGGCTCATCTTCCATGTACATCGAGATAAAATATGAAAAATGGGCCTAGAACCTTCTCACCCTGAACTGCAGAGTTGCTGCAAATTCTATCGTAGAAACTCCATTTACGCTGGAGCCACGTTATTGTTTTTCTGCCACTGCTCTTTTGATGCGAGCGAGATAGCACCTGAAACAATGCAGGGATCATGATGAAGACCTTTAATAAACATGAACAAAAAATGATAAAATGAACATGAATTTGGGGGGATTCTATCCCTCTGCCTATCCCTCCAAAGGGATCTGCAGTGGCCCTATTCTTTGAAAAAATGCCGTATTCTGCCTTGTTAACACTCTAGAACTGCCATTTTCCAGAATGCCATGTACTCATTTCAGCAAAGCCAATCTAACTATATTATTTCAAGAATTGCAATCCTTCATGAATGTATGGAGCAGAAACAATTTGTAAAGTGTTACAGTTTTATGAAAAGGTGCATAACGCTTCATTGACAAATTGATAAGGAACAACTGTATAAAATGTCATGCATAGGTCAATATTTTGCAACGTTATGAGCTAGGTTAGGTTCGAGGTTAATGTTTTATGAAAAGGGGCATATTTTTGCTGCAATGGACGTCATGTTACAGACATGTATAACAACTTTATTTGGGGTAAGATAAAGATGAAGTTTCATAACCATCTGAACATAGGTCAAATACTTTTCAAGTTGCGGCTAAGGTTTGGTTGTAGGCTAAAGTGTGATGAACGATGACAAAGAAAAGGTCAGTGACTTTGACCTACTGACCCTGAACTCAATATTACCATAAGATATAATTACAGGGCAAATATGAATTCAATCCATGCATTCATTGTCTTTTAAATGAACGGAAATATATTTTCATAAAAAGGTCACCGTGACTTTGACCTATTGACCCCAAAATCAATAGGGGTCTACGTCTCACTAAGTTGTAACTACACAGCAAATATAAAATCAATCCATTCAGCTGTTCTCTTTTAAATGAGAGTTCTGAGTAGGTTAGGTTTCAGGTTTAAGTCTTATGAAAAGGGGCGTAACTGCCGAAATTAAATTCTGAGTTACTGAACATGTGTAACAACATAAGATATGATTAGTTTTCAAACTAGTCCTAGCTTTAATGATAACAACAACCTGCCAGAGCGGTCACGATCAGAGAAAAAATGAAGGCGCTAGAGTGCTTATGAAGCAACATACATTTTTCACCAAATCAAGGGCCATAACTTGGTGTTACTAATCAGATCTAGCTGGTTTTCGAACAAGTCCAAGCTGACCTCAACATCAACAATCTCATAGCTGTCAAGGCCCAGTGGAAGTCAAGCTTGAGATGGAACCCAGGGGGCAGTTGCCCCTGGATTATGGGGAGGGGTGAAGCCGGCTAAACTCCAAGACGGTCTGTGTTTGAATGTCATGAATTTTATTTAAAGGTATACTTCCAATACTGTTCATATTATCAAACATTGTAACTGAACTAAAGTCACACGATATATGGAAGCGAAATGTAAATCCTGGTTACACTATACTAACTTTTATCGATTGTTGGTATAAACTATACTAAATTTTATTTAAATAATCGCTGACAAATAACATTTTGGTCAACTTTTTAGAATGCGTGAGAACGTAAAATATATGTGCGGGAGCGTGATTTGAGACAAAAATGTGTGTTTCACGCCATATACGTGAGACTTGGCAGGTATGCAATCTGGCCAAGTTTCGTAAAGATTAAATACAAGTTGAAGATGCTCAAGTGTTCACAAGGGAGAATAGGGCATTTTATAACAAATCAAGGGCTTTTACTCTGGTGTTATTCATCTGATCTAGCTGGTTTTCGAACTTGTTTGAGCTTTCATCAATCTTGTCAAGTTTGGTAACAAGAGGGCCATGATGGCCCTATATCGCTCACCTGAGTTAATTTGAACCAATACAAGAGGGCCAAGATGGCCCTAAAGCGATACTGAGTACTGGCACATTATCGAACTTCTTCGAAATCTTATGGTCATATATAATCTGTGCAAGTTTGGTTAAGATTGTTCAAGAAATGTGGGCTCTGTTGTGTATAACAACATTGATATAGACAGTTTAAGACACTGACAAAGTTTGGTAAAGATCAAATACAAAATGAAGGTGCTAGAGAGTAACACATTGGGCAGAGCCAAATGTGACCCCAGGGCTACATGTAATATATGACAGCTGTGTGCTTTGTGGTTTTAGAGAAGAAGATTTTTTAATTTTTTCCCTATACAAGTCTATGTAAAACGTGACCCCTGGGACTGGGCCAAATGTGAACCCAGGGTCACCATTTGAACAAACTTGGTAAAGGACCATAAGAGTATAGTAAATGCGAAATATTAAACCTCTGGCTCTTGTAGTTCCAGAGAAGAAGACTTTAATATGTTTCCTATATGTAAAACTGTGACCCACGGAGTGGGGTCAAATTTTACCCCAAGGTCACCATTTGAACAAACTTGGTAGAGGACCATAATCTAATAGTAAATGCAAAATATTAAACCTCTGGCTCTTGCAGTTCAAGAGAAGAAGATTTTTTTCAGTTTTTCCCTATTCAAGCCTATGAAAAAATGTGACCCCAGGGTCACCATTTAGACAAAATTGGTAGACCATTTGACCATGAGCTTATAGTAAATGCAAAATATCAAACCTTTGGCTCTTGTAGTTTCCGAAAAGATTTTTTTTTTTCATATATAAGTCTATGTAAAACTGTGACCCCCGTGGTGGGGGGGGGGGGGGGACAAATTTGACCCCAGGGTCACCATTTGAACAAACTAAGTAGAGGACCATAAGCTGATGCTACATGTAATACATGAGAGCTCCGTGCCATGTGATATTCCAGAGAAGAAGATTTTTTCAGTTTTTCCCTATACAAGCCTATGTAAAACTGTGACCCCCAGGCGGGGCCAAATGTGACCCCTGGGTCACCATTTGAACAAACTTGGTAGAGAACCATAAGCTTATAGCAAATGCAAAATATTAAACCTCTGGCTCTTGCAGTTTCAGAGAAGAAGATTTTTTAATTTTTCCCTATACATGTCTATGTAAAACATGTGTCCCTTGGGGCGGGGCCAAATGTGACCCCAGGGTCACCATTTGAACAAATTTGGTAAAGAACCATGAGCTTATAGTAAATGCAAAATATCAAACCTCTGGCTCTTGCAGTTTCCGAGAAGAAGATTTTTTTAAAAAAAATCCTATATAAGTCTATGTAAAACTGTGACCCCCGGGGCGGGGACAAATTTGACCCCAGGGTCACCATTTTAACAAACTAAGTAGAGGACCATAAGCTGATGCTACATGTAATACATGAGAGCTCCGTGCCATGTGGTTCCAGAGTTGAAGATTTTTTTCAGTTTTTCCCTATACAAGACTATGTAAAACTGTGACCCCCGGGGCGGGGCCAAATGTGACCACTGGGTCACCATTTGAACAAACTTGGTAGAGGACCATAAGCTTATAGCAAATGCAAAATATTAAACCTCTGGCTCTTGCAGTTTCAGAGAAGAAGATTTTTTAAGTTTTACCCATACATGTCTATGTAAAACGTGACCCTCGGGGCGGGGCCAAATGTGACCCCAGGGTCACCATTTGAACAAACTTGGTAAAGGACCATAAGCTTATAGTAAATGCAAAATATCTAACCTCTGGCTCTTGCAGTTTCCGAGAAGAAGATTTAAAAAAAAAAAATCCTATATAAGTCTATTTAAAATTGTGACACACGGGGAGGGGACAAACTTGACCCCAGGGTCACCATTTTAACAAACTTAGTAGAGGACCATAAGCTGATGCTACATGTAATACATGAGACCTCTGTGCCTTGTGGTTTCAGAGAAGAAGATTTTTAAAAGTTTTTTCCTATATGTCTATATGAAACAAGAGGCCCAAGAGGGCCTGTGGACGCTCTACTGGCTAACATGGCTCTTATAACATCAATGAAGTGAGTGACTGCCATTTACGGTTTTTTGAAAGTTTCGGGCAAAAAACAGCTTTTTAACTAAATCAAAGGCCATAACTAAAGAATCTGGTAAAGTTTGGTAAAGATCAGATGAAAAATGAAGGCCCAACCGTATCAACGAGGCAACATATAGCATGTTTAACTAAATCAAGAACACCTCTGTTACTGGTCCGACTGGTCGAACATAGAGCTAAAAAAAAAAAAAAAAAAATTGCAAAAAAAAAAAAGAAATTCAAAAAATTGCAAAAAAAAATTGCAAAAAAAAAAAAACATTTCAAAACATTTCAAAAAAAAAGAGAAGATATTTCAAAAAAAAAAATTCCAAAAAAAAAAATTCAAAAAAAAAATTCAAAAAAAAATTCAAAAAAAAATCAAAAAATAATATCTCTATACATGTCTATGTTAAACATGTGACCCGAGGGTTACCATTTGAACAAAATTGGTAAAGGACCATAAGCTTATAGCACCAGCAAAATATTAAACCTCTGGCTCTTGCAGTTTCAGAGAAGAAGATTTTTTAAGTATTTCCCTATACATGTCTATGTAAAACATGTGACCCTTGGGGCGGGGCCAAATGTGACCCCAGGGTCACCATTTGAACAAACTTGGTAAAGGACCATAAGCTTTTAGCAAATGCAAAATATTAAACCTCTGGCTCTTGCAGTTTCAGAGAAGATTTTTTTTCTTCAATTTTTCCCTCTACAAGCATTTATGTAAAACTGTGAATCCCCGGGGCAGGGCCAGATGTGACCCCAGTGTCCCCATTTGAACAAAATAGGTAAAGGACCATAATCTTATAGCAACACCAAAATATTAAACCTCTGGCTCTTGCAGTTTCAGAGAAGAAGATTTTTTAAGTTTTTCCCTATACATGTCTATGTAAAACATGTGACCCTTGGGGCGGGGCCAAAAGTGACCCGAGGGTCACCATTTGAACAAACTTGGTAAAGGACCATAAGCTTATAGTAAATGCAAAATATCAAACCTCTGGCTCTTGTAGTTTCCGAGAAGAAGATTTTTAAAAAAAAATCCTATATAAGTCTATGTAAAACTGTGACCCCCGGGGCGGGGACAAATTTGACCCCAGGGTCACCATTTGAACAAACTTAGTAGAGGACCATAAGCTGATGCTACATCTAATACATGAGAGCTCTGTGCCTTGTGGTTTCAGAGAAGAAGATTTTTTAAAGTTTTTTCCTATATGTCTATATGAAAAACATGCAAAACCTCAATATACAAACTTTGGACCCCCGGGGCACGGCCATTTTTGACCCCGGGGACTTTATTTGAACAAACTTGATAGTCTAGGCGTTGGCGATCATTTTAAAAGAAAAACTGTTGAAATCTGTCCAGCGGTTCTGGAGAAGAAGATTTTTTAAGGTTTCGACCATATATGGTAATGGCAGCCATCTAGGATGTAGCATTGACCTAATTTTAACAAATCTAAAAAGCATTCAACTAAGGATCATCCACGTGAAGTTTGGTCAAAATTAGCCAAGCGGTTTCTGAGAAGAAGTCGTTTAAAGAAAAGTTAACGGACGACAGACGACAGACAGACAGACGACGGACGACGGACAACACAGCATCCCATAAGCTCTGCTGGCCCTTGGCCAGTAGAGCTAAAAACTGCAAATTCTCAATATACAAACTTTGGACCCATGGGGCATGGCCATTTTTGAACCCGGGGACTTCATTTGAACAAACTTGATAGTCTAGACGTTGGCGATCAGTTTAAAAGAAAAACTGTTGCAATCTGTCCTGCGGTTCTTGAGAAGAAGATTTTTTAAGGTTTCAACCATATATGGTAATGGCGGCCATCTTGGATGTCGCACTGACCTAATTTTAACAAATCTAAAAACCATTCATCTAAGGATCATCCACGTGAAGTTTGGTCAAAATTGGCCACGCGGTTTTTGAGGAGAAGTCGTTTGAAGCAAAAGTTAACGACGACGACGGACGACGGACGAAGAGTGATCCCAATAGCTCACCTTTGAGCCTTCGGCTCAGGTGAGCTAAAAACCAAATAGAAAATGAAGGTTCTAAAGTGTTACCACGGCAGAAAACAGCATTTTTCTTGTCACAGGACAAAAGTGAAATGCAAATTAGCGGTCCATTGGCCTGAAAGTGTGAATGAATGAAATCTCATTAACACATCATATGTTATATTGGGACAGCAACTGCAGATAGAAATGAGATGATGTTTTGCGCCCTTTTCAGCACATGTTAGGCTGTATATCATATGATAGTCAATTTGCTTGATGGTTTGGTGTGGTGGAGGCAGACCACCCACTTTTTCCGAGGTAGAACCAGTACTGTATACCTCCCGCAATCCATAAGAGTCTACACTTTCTCACTTAAAGTCGAGCTAACATTGGGATTCAAACCCGCAGCAGTGATCGGCGAGAAAGTTTCTAACACAGCATATACCATTCCGGTCAAGGAGACGTTCTAGTGCACATCGTACTTGTACACAGTTAGCATTATGATCTACAGAAAAAACATTTGCCTCTTTCGGGAATCAAACACGTGACCTAATGTACAATCCGATGTTCTAAGCACTGAACTATAGTGACTTCTTTAGAACTTGGTCTATTTAGTACCATATATTATGCTGCAAACTATTTGAACGCCCCTCAAGATGCATCAGTATATAAGTCCATCATGTTGCACATGTAAATAACCATGCATGGTGCATTACAACATATTAGCAATTTAAGAATCCATCGCAAAACTTTAATCTTGAGTTTTTATTTGAGCGGATAAGTTTGTGTGCGTGTGTGCGCTACAGTTACTAGTAATGATTTACTTTTTAGAAATGCCACAACATACCAACAAGATTCCATGGTGCCGTATATACTACCTTCATGTATTACAAATAAAATTGTAAGGTCTCTGGTTCAGATCCCGTTCCGGGCAACTATTTCTAGCTCTACTGGCCGAGCTTATGGGATGGTGAGTTGTCCGTCATCCGTATATTAACTTTTGCAAGATAGAGACTTCATTTTGAATTTGATCTTTACCAAACTTTGTTACGTGTTTACATCTATGAAAGCTTGTACAAGCCAGATTGAATTAGTAACATCAGAGTTATGGCCTGTTGATTTATTGAAAATGACATACTCTCTTTGTTAACAAGATGGTAACTTCATTTTTAATTTGATCATTTTGAAACATTGTCAGTATTTTTATATCAATGGAAGCTTGGAAGAATTTGAAAACCAGTCAGAACGGATTATTACACCAGAGCTATGGCCCTTGTTTTAATGAAATGAATTGGGGTTTTAAGGAGCACCAACACATGAAACGGTTATATGGCGCCTAACAGGCATGAACATGCCAGGCTCATCTTCCATGTACATCGAGATAAAATATGAAAAATGGGCCTAGAACCTTCTCACCCTGAACTGCAGAGTTGCTGCAAATTCTATCGTAGAAACTCCATTTACGCTGGAGCCACGTTATTGTTTTTCTGCCACTGCTCTTTTGATGCGAGCGAGATAGCACCTGAAACAATGCAGGGATCATGATGAAGACCTTTAATAAACATGAACAAAAAATGATAAAATGAACATGAATTTGGGGGGATTCTATCCCTCTGCCTATCCCTCCAAAGGGATCTGCAGTGGCCCTATTCTTTGAAAAAATGCCGTATTCTGCCTTGTTAACACTCTAGAACTGCCATTTTCCAGAATGCCATGTACTCATTTCAGCAAAGCCAATCTAACTATATTATTTCAAGAATTGCAATCCTTCATGAATGTATGGAGCAGAAACAATTTGTAAATTGTTACAGTTTTATGAAAAGGTGCATAACGCTTCATTGACAAATTGATAAGGAACAACTGTATAAAATGTCATGCATAGGTCAATATTTTGCAACGTTATGAGCTAGGTTAGGTTCGAGGTTAATGTTTTATGAAAAGGGGCATATTTTTGCTGCAATGGACGTCATGTTACAGACATGTATAACAACTTTATTTGGGGTAAGATAAAGATGAAGTTTCATAACCATCTGAACATAGGTCAAATACTTTTCAAGTTGCGGCTAAGGTTTGGTTGTAGGCTAAAGTGTGATGAACGATGACAAAGAAAAGGTCAGTGACTTTGACCTACTGACCCTGAACTCAATATTACCACAAGATATAATTACAGGGCAAATATGAATTCAATCCATGCATTCATTGTCTTTTAAATGAACGGAAATATATTTTCATAAAAAGGTCACCGTGACTTTGACCTATTGACCCCAAAATCAATAGGGGTCTACGTCTCACTAAGTTGTAACTACACAGCAAATATAAAATCAATCCATTCAGCTGTTCTCTTTTAAATGAGAGTTCTGAGTAGGTTAGGTTTCAGGTTTAAGTCTTATGAAAAGGGGCGTAACTGCCGAAATTAAATTCTGAGTTACTGAACATGTGTAACAACATAAGATATGATTAGTTTTCAAACTAGTCCTAGCTTTAATGATAACAACAACCTGCCAGAGCGGTCACGATCAGAGAAAAAATGAAGGCGCTAGAGTGCTTATGAAGCAACATACATTTTTCACCAAATCAAGGGCCATAACTTGGTGTTACTAATCAGATCTAGCTGGTTTTCGAACAAGTCCAAGCTGACCTCAACATCAACAATCTCATAGCTGTCAAGGCCCAGTGGAAGTCAAGCTTGAGATGGAACCCAGGGGGCAGTTGCCCCTGGATTATGGGGAGGGGTGAAGCCGGCTAAACTCCAAGACGGTCTGTGTTTGAATGTCATGAATTTTATTTAAAGGTATACTTCCAATACTGTTCATATGATCACACATTGTAACTGAACTAAAGTCACACGATATATGGAAGCGAAATGTAAATCCTGGTTACACTATACTAACTTTTATCGATTGTTGGTATAAACTATACTAAATTTTATTTAAATAATCGCTGACAAATAACATTTTGGTCAACTTTTTAGAATGCGTGAGAACGTAAAATATATGTGCGGGAGCGTGATTTGAGACAAAAATGTGTGTTTCACGCCCAATACGTGGACTTGGCAGGTATGCAATCTGGCCAAGTTTCGTAAAGATTAAATACAAGTTGAAGATGCTCAAGTGTTCACAAGGCAGAATAGGGCATTTTATAACAAATCAAGGGCTTTTACTCTGGTGTTATTCATCTGATCTAGCTGGTTTTCGAACTTGTTTGAGCTTTCATCAATCTTGTCAAGTTGGTTACAAGAGGGCCATGATGGCCCTATATCGCTCACCTGAGTTAATTTGAACCAATACAAGAGGGCCAAGATGGCCCTAAAGCGATACCCGAGTACTGGCACATTATCGAACTTCTTCGAAATCTTATGGTCATATATAATCTGTGCAAGTTTGGTTAAGATTGTTCAAGAAATGTGGGCTCTGTTGTGTATAACAACATTGATATAGACAGTTTAAGAAACTGACAAAGTTTGGTAAAGATCAAATACAAAATGAAGGTGCTAGAGAGTAACACATTGGGCAGAGCCAAATGTGACCCCAGGGCTACATGTAATATATGACAGCTGTGTGCTTTGTGGTTTTAGAGAAGAAGATTTTTTAATTTTTTCCCTATACAAGTCTATGTAAAACGTGACCCCTGGGGCTGGGCCAAATGTGAACCCAGGGTCACCATTTGAACAAACTTGGTAAAGGACCATAAGAGTATAGTAAATGCGAAATATTAAACCTCTGGCTCTTGTAGTTCCAGAGAAGAAGACTTTAGTATGTTTCCTATATGTAAAACTGTGACCCACGAAGTGGGGTCAAATTTTACCCCAAGGTCACCATTTGAACAAACTTGGTAGAGGACCATAATCTAATAGTAAATGCAAAATATTAAACCTCTGGCTCTTGCAGTTCAAGAGAAGAAGATTTTTTTCAGTTTTTCCCTATTCAAGCCTATGAAAAAATGTGACCCCAGGGTCACCATTTGAACAAAATTGGTAGAGGACCATGAGCTTATAGTAAATGCAAAATATCAAACCTTTGGCTCTTGTAGTTTCCGAAAATATTTTTTTTTTCATATATAAGTCTATGTAAAACTGTGACCCCCGTGGGGGGGGGGGGGGGGGGGGGGGACAAATTGTCACCATTTGAACAAACTATGTAGAGGACCATAAGCTGATGCTACATGTAATACATGAGAGCTCCGTGCCATGTGATATTCCAGAGAAGAAGATTTTTTCAGTTTTTCCCTATACAAGCCTATGTAAAACTGTGACCCCCAGGCGGGGCCAAATGTGACCCCTGGGTCACCATTTGAACAAACTTGGTAGAGAACCATAAGCTTATAGCAAATGCAAAATATTAAACCTCTGGCTCTTGCAGTTTCAGAGAAGATTTTTTAATTTTTCCCTATACATGTCTATGTAAAACATGTGTCCCTTGGGGCGGGGCCAAATGTGACCCCAGGGTCACCTTTTGAACAAATTTGGTAAAGGACCATAAGCTTATAGTAAATGCAAAATATCAAACCTCTGGCTCTTGCAGTTTCCGAGAAGAAGATTTTTTAAAAAAAAATCCTATATAAGTCTATGTAAAACTGTGACCCCCGGGGCGGGGACGAATTTGACCCCAGGGTCACCATTTGAACAAACTAAGTAGAGGACCATAAGCTGATGCTACATGTAATACATGAGAGCTCCGTGCCATGTGGTTCCAGAGTTGAAGATTTTTTTCAGTTTTTCCCTATACAAGCCTATATAAAACTGTGACCCCCGGGGCGGGGCCAAATGTGACCACTGGGTCACCATTTGAACAAACTTGGTAGAGGACCATAAGCTTATAGCAAATGCAAAATATTAAACCTCTGGCTCTTGCAGTTTCAGAGAAGATTTTTTAATTTTTCCCTATACATGTCTATGTAAAACATGTGTCCCTTGGGGCGGGGCCAAATGTGACCCCAGGGTCACCATTTGAACAAATTTGGTAAAGGACCATAAGCTTATAGTAAATGCAAAATATCAAACCTCTGGCTCTTGCAGTTTCCGAGAAGATTTTTTAAAAAAAAATCCTATATAAGTCTATGTAAAACTGTGACCCCCGGGGCGGGGACAAATTTCACCCCAGGGTCACCATTTTAACAAACTAAGTAGAGGACCATAAGCTGATGCTACATGTAATACATGAGAGCTCCGTGCCATGTGGTTCCAGAGTTGAAGATTTTTTTCAGTTTTTCCCTATACAAGCCTATATAAAACTGTGACCCCCGGGGCGGGGCCAAATGTGACCACTGGGTCACCATTTGAACAAACTTGGTAGAGGACCATAAGCTTATAGCAAATGCAAAATATTACACCTCTGGCTCTTGCAGTTTCAGAGAAGAAGATTTTTTAAGTTTTACCCATACATGTCTATGTAAAACGTGACCCTCGGGGCAGGGCCAAATGTGACCCCAGGGTCACCATTTGAACAAACTTGGTAAAGGACCATAAGCTTATAGTAAATGCAAAATATCTAACCTCTGGCTCTTGCAGTTTCCGAGAAGAAGAGTTAAAAAAAAAAAATCCTATATAAGTCTATTTAAAATTGTGACACACGGGGAGGGGACAAACTTGACCCCAGGGTCACCATTTTAACAAACTTAGTAGAGGACCATAAGCTGATGCTACATGTAATACATGAGACCTCTGTGCCTTGTGGTTTCAGAGAAGAAGATTTTTAAAAAAATGTTCCTATATGTCTATATGAAAAAACTGCAAATTCTCAATATACAAACTTTGGACCCATGGGGCATGGCCATTTTTGAACCCGGGGACTTCATTTGAACAAACTTGATAGTCTAGACGTTGGCGATCAGTTTAAAAGAAAAACTGTTGAAATCTGTCCAGCGGTTCTTGAGAAGAAGATTTTTTAAGGTTTCAACCATATATGGTAATGGTGGCCATCTTGGATGTCGCACTGACCTAATTTTAACAAATCTAAAAACCATTCATCTAAGGATCATCCACGTGAAGTTTGGTCAAAATTGGCCACGCGGTTTCTGAGGAGAAGTCGTTTGAAGCAAAAGTTAACGACGACGACGGACGACAGACGAAGAGTGATCCCAATAGCTCACCTTTGAGCCTTCGGCTCAGGTGAGCTAAAAACCAAATAGAAAATGAAGGTTCTAAAGTGTTACCACGGCAGAAAACAGCATTTTTCTTGTCACAGGACAAAAGTGAAATGCAAATTAGCGGTCCATTGGCCTGAAAGTGTGAATGAATGAAATCTCATTAACACATCATATGTTATATTGGGACAGCAACTGCAGATAGAAATGAGATGATGTTTTGCGCCCTTTTCAGCACATGTTAGGCTGTATATCATATGATAGTCAATTTGCTTGATGGTTTGGTGTGGTGGAGGCAGACCACCCACTTTTTCCGAGGGAGAACCAGTACTGTATACCTCCCGCAATCCATAAGAGTCTACACTTTCTCACTTAAAGTCGAGCTAACATTGGGATTCAAACCCGCAGCAGTGATCGGCGAGAAAGTTTCTAACACAGCATATACCATTCCGGTCAAGGAGACGTTCTAGTGCACATCGTACTTGTACACAGTTAGCATTATGATCTACAGAAAAAACATTTGCCTCTTTCGGGAATCAAACACGTGACCTAATGTACAATCCGATGTTCTAAGCACTGAACTATAGTGACTTCTTTAGAACTTGGTCTATTTAGTACCATATATTATGCTGCAAACTATTTGAACGCCCCTCAAGATGCATCAGTATATAAGTCCATCATGTTGCACATGTAAATAACCATGCATGGTGCATTACAACATATTAGCAATTTAAGAATCCATCGCAAAACTTTAATCTTGAGTTTTTATTTGAGCGGATAAGTTTGTGTGCGTGTGTGCGCTACAGTTACTAGTAATGATTTACTTTTTAGAAATGCCACAACATACCAACAAGATTCCATGGTGCCGTATATACTACCTTCATGTATTACAAATAAAATTGTAAGGTCTCTGGTTCAGATCCCATTCCGGGCAACTATTTCTAGCTCTACTGGCCGAGCTTATGGGATGGTGAGTTGTCCGTCATCCGTATATTAACTTTTGCAAGATAGAGACTTCATTTTGAATTTGATCTTTACCAAACTTTGTTACGTGTTTACATCTATGAATGCTTGTACCAGCCAGATTGAATTAGTAACATCAGAGTTATGGCCTGTTGATTTATTGAAAATGCCATACTCTCTTTGTTAACAAGATGGTAACTTCATTTTTAATTCGATCATTTTGAAACATTGTCAGTATTTTTATATCAATGGAAGCTTGGAAGAATTTGAAAACCAGTCAGAACGGATTATTACACCAGAGCTATGGCCCTTGTTTTAATGAAATGAATTGGGGTTTTAAGGCGCACCAACACATGAAAAGGTTATATGGCGCCTAACAGGCATGAACATGCCAGGCTCATCTTCCATGTACATCGAGATAAAATATGGAAAATGGGCCTAGAACCTTCTCACCCTGAACTGCAGAGTTGCTGCAAATTCTATCGTAGAAACTCCATTTACGCTGGAGCCACGTTATTGTTTTTCTGCCACTGCTCTTTTGATGCGAGCGAGATAGCACCTGAAACAATGCAGGGATCATGATGAAGACCTTTAATGAACATGAACAAAAAATGATAAAATGAACATGAATTTGGGGGGATTCTACCCCTCTGCCTATCCCTCCAAAGGGATCTGCAGTGGCCCTATTCTTTGAAAAAATGCCGTATTCTGCCTTGTTAACACTCTAGAACTGCCATTTTCCAGAATGCCATGTACTCATTTCAGCAAAGCCAATCTAACTATATCATTTCAAGAATTGCAATCCTTCATGAATGTATGGAGCAGAAACAATTTGTAAATTGTTACAGTTTTATGAAAAGGTGCATAACGCTTCATTGACAAATTGATAAGGAACAACTGTATAAAATGTCATGCATAGGTCAATATTTTGCAACGTTATGAGCTAGGTTAGGTTCGAGGTTAATGTTTTATGAAAAGGGGCATATTTTTGCTGCAATGGACGTCATGTTACAGACATGTATAACAACTTTTTTTGGGGTAAGATAAAGATGAAGTTTCATAACCATCTGAACATAGGTCAAATACTTTTCAAGTTGCGGCTAAGGTTTGGTTGTAGGCTAAAGTGTGATGAACGATGACAAAGAAAAGGTCAGTGACTTTGACCTACTGACCCTGAACTCAATATTACCACAAGATAAAATTACAGGGCAAATATGAATTCAATCCATGCATTCATTGTCTTTTAAATGAACGGAAATATATTTTCATAAAAAGGTCACCGTGACTTTGACCTATTGACCCCAAAATCAATAGGGGTCTACGTCTCACTAAGTTGTAACTACACAGCAAATATAAAATCAATCCATTCAGCTGTTCTCTTTTAAATGAGAGTTCTGAGTAGGTTAGGTTTCAGGTTTAAGTCTTATGAAAAGGGGCGTAACTGCCGAAATTAAATTCTGAGTTATTGAACATGTGTAACAACATTCCTTGAGGTAAGATAAAGATGTGTGTGAAGTTTCATAAACATAGATCAAATACTTCTTAAGTCTTGGCCAAGGTTAGGTTGCAGGTTAAAGTGTGACAGACGACGACAGACAAAGTGATCATGAAGTATCTGCCATGCTACGCAGGCGACACAATAAAGGGTATTCATACACTGTGGATAGCATAACAATACAAATTTGATGACAATATTTTATTTTTTTAAAAAACACATTTATGTAGTTTTATGTATTTATGACCTCAAAACATATAATATTTAGTGCTTCCCAAATTGGCATCAATAAATTTCTGGCCTGCTCTACCAGAGCGCCATCTTGTTCTTGTTGATAGTTTCTGCCTTCCTAGGTACACCTGGGTATTTTTATTAGTAGAGGTATCCAGACGCGTAAAATAACACTATCACCACGTATATTAAATCAATCATCAGGCCAAGAAAAACGTCACGTTTCAGGTTTCCTGCTAAAAAAAAAATAGGGTAGGTAGGTAGCATTTTTTTTTGATTTTTTTTTATTACAACCAGAAAACATAATTCTAAACTCTGATTTTGAGGGCCTCAAGGATGTATATATTAATATATATAATTTAAAATTGCTCCAAAATGGACTTTGAATTCATCCAATGAAGATGGGAAAGAAACGCCACAGAGCAGAACAAACATGCATTTGTTTGGAATATTGTTTCAATAAAACATGCAATGTACATAAAGTACCTCGTACATAAAAGTAGGATGAACCTCCTCGATAATATCGGCCACCAATTTGTCGGTAGAAATACAGCTAAAATAACTCCTGGCCTATTTATTGGTGGTCGCATTTTTTCTACCTTGAAGACCATAAGCCTTGCAGAGGTAGCCATTGCCGGGGTGAAAACAAGCGTAAACATCCGAGATACACCAATCGCAGTATTTCCGATGGACTAAAGCATTGACGAATACAGAACGAAAACAATATTGTCATCATCGCGGCACAAGAGATCGCGATTTTTTTCCTCTTTTTTTTTTGAAACAGGGTAAAAAAGGGTTAGGGTTGGTCAGGAACCTGAAACACGACTATTTTTTTCTTGGCCTCATACAGTTTTTATATATAAATCATTGGGCAAAGCTGTAATCTATAGTTCTGTTATTTGTATAAGTATCATTTTATCTGCACTGGGATATATATATACACAATAGAGTAATTTCTTGTATATCGGATAAGGTTATCCGTGTTTTACATGGGTGATGGAAAGCATGATCTTACACATAGGGGAAGATAAAAGTCGTGCACTGATATCAACAATGACAGTTGCATGACGTCATTATGTAAATAAACATGCAAAACGTTAGTAGTTGGCGACATCAACGTGCAGAATGTAAATGACAGATATGCAAGGAAAAGAATTAATCATGGATGCAAGGAAAAGAATTAATCATGGGTATCCAGTTCAGATAGAGAAATTCCAACACTCGGTACAAATGTTTTAATTGGAACCACGGCAGAGCGTTGGTTCTGTTAAAATCAATTATACCTCATGTTGAAATTCCCAATCTTTACCAGATACCCATGAAAGATTCTTATAATGAATACAATACTCAATTCTAAAAAGGGTTAAAGATAAAGAAATTGATCGTGGTTACACATAAAACTCATAAATAATTTATATTAAATACGATAGACATGCATGACAATAAATGTTGAATATAAACCCAAATATTTAAAGTTGTAAAAAACACAATACATGTACATTTTTCTGCATCAATCATCTGGTGTGCTTACAGTACTAGGAATGTGCTGATATTTAAACATACACACATGCAATATGCGATTATTATGAAGTATGTTCCTTGCAGAATTCAATGAATCAGCACTAACAAGTCTGCTGCTAACTAAAAACTTGCCATTGATGATGCTATAGAATTTTCAGAAAAGCAATGCACATCATATCTCCGTATTTGTTACCTGCAATGATGCTGTGCTTGAGTTTTCAAAAAAAATTCTAAAATCTCCAAGATGCATTTCAAACCACAGTAATGCCTTCCTTTAAATTACTACCATAAAAGTATTGGCTGGAATCTTTGGTGTACCTGTATCCATGGAGACTGTTTATTAGTGTCCATGGAAACAGTGTATGAGTGTCCATGAAATCTTGTGCATCAGTGTCCCTGAAAACATGTGTATCAGTATCCATGGAAACTATGTATAGTGTCCATGAAAACTATGTATCAGTGTCCATGGAAACTGGGTATTAGTGGAGGTGTAGTATAATAGTTGAAATCTTTGGTGTATCAGTATCCATGGAAACATCTGTAGGTGTGGATGGGTAGTGGCTCATCTATATTTGGTGTATAAGTATTCATGGAAATTAACCTTATGAATTTTTGAATGAAATTATTATTATTAAGTGAGATTTTGCATAAAGTAATGAAAAAAGCCACTTCATGTGAGAAAATAGCTAGATAGTCTAGTCTCACACCTCTTGAGGTAGTATAGATAGTTATGCTACAGCTGTTTGCATTTTGTTGTTTTCAACTTCAATAAAAAAAATAGCGAAGTTTTTGAAAAGCTTTTATCCATTTATCCTTTCTTTACCAAATGGAAACAAATAATTCAGAGTGGAAACCGCATCAATCGTTCGCAGTAAGTTTCACATTTCACCTATCTCCATTTGCGTATGAACTGCTGTATAAACATGGTCTATGTTAATCTGTACAGGCCACCTTACATCTGTTATCTCTCTAAGAATCGCCAAAGTCAAATCAACTTCGTGACAAAGCATTTAAATAATTCTGCTGCCCAAACTGTATACTGCTTGTTCACATTTCCGTTGACTCGGCTACATTGTCTATCACGTCACCCACTTCAGTAGTATGCGCCGACATTTTGCGATGACATACCCATATACATCTGTAACGCTATTGTTGCAACCAACAATGTGAAAATGGCTTTGGCCAATAGTAACGTCCACGATCCCAGACCAACTGCATGGATTAAAATTCTGAAAAATACAAGTCAGTAATTTCTTGTATTGCCTTTTTACTAGGTATTCAATTAAGCAAAGGGAAAGATTATAATAGCAGAATTTTATAACGGACATTTCGACAATAAAACATCAATAAAACAGGTTTAAATGTGATAAACTGTTAAAATTACCTATTAAATGTTTTAATGTTACAATATGCAAACCTTTTAAGCTGAAATTAAAGTTTTATTTCATACCCAGCCAACCCTGTTTTCGCTTCTTCGAAAAGGGGTCGGATGGGGTATGAAAGTCAATACTCGGACCACTTAATCTACTGGAAATTATTTCCCACTAGCCAAAAGATAATTTCCCACTAGCAGGGTTTTCATGGTTTTTCGAAACTGTTTAGATGCATTTAAATGTATGGTAAATAAAGTGTTTAGAAACACTTTATGAGTCTAGAAACACTTTACGTGTCTAGAAACACTTTACTGGCGCCAGACAGACAATACGCCATTGTAGAAGCGCTCTTGGATCAGTACAGGTAACAAGTAGCCTAAGTAGTAATAATAAATATATTTAAGGCGAGTCAGAAATGCTAAGATAAACTACGTAACAAACTGGTGTACTTACTCCACTATAAGTGGCCTGTAACAGCTCAGTGCCAGCAGTGTCATCACTACTGGAACGAAGGACTTGTGGAGATCGTTCCTGTTATACAACCACACCAGCATCGCAGTGGCAATATGGTGGATCTGAAACACACAGAATGAATCTAAATTAATTTGATATATCGCTATCATGTTCAATCATTATTTCCATATATAAGGACAACAGATAACATGTACATGTATTACTCTAATAATAAAGAGTGAAATGTAATGAAGTTTTTGAATTGCTGGGGTATAAGAGATATTTTTTATGCTTTAGGAAAATTTCTTTGTTTATGCCCCAGCAAGTTGACTATATTATGTATTAATATTATTATGGTTAAAGTTGCTATCCCGTCAACAACAGCCAAATTTTACATCATATGTTCACCGTTTCTAAACTTACTGATGATGAGGTATATATATAACTTACACATTTTGAGAATCCAACTCTATAGACACAATATAAACAGTTTTAACCAGCCAAGACAAACCCCAAGACAGGAGCATCGAATTAAGAGTTACCAGACTCATAATTCATTTTATGCATATTCAATCACGGGTATTTTAACAACACGTTAATAAACCTATATTTAAATCTGCTCATATACGGTACATTATTATATGACCTTAACACCTGGATAGAGTTTTGATAAACAGTTTTGCAGTGTAATTTTGTCGTTATTTGGCAGGTTAATTACCTGTTTCTAATGCATTTGCGAAAACAGTAAGACCTGACATCACTTTGCTCACATTATCTGAAGTCAATTACCAGTGCTCACATTGTCTGAAGTCAATTACCGGTGCTCACATTGTCTGAAGTCAATTACCGGTGCTCACATTGTCTGAAGTCAAATACCGGTGCTCACATTGTCTGAAGTCAATTACCGGTGCTCACATTGTCTGGAGTCAATTACCTGTGCTCACATTGTCTGAAGTCAATTACCGGTGCTCACATTGTCTGAAGTCAATTACCGGTGCTCACATTGTCTGAAGTAAATTTGGCCCCATTCCCCTACCCTAAAGTATATATGTTCCCCCTCTTTCTGTTAAAAACTTCACTCTAAAAAATGTTTCTTTTTTTTTTTATCTGGAATTTTGAGACTACAATTTGGCAAAAAAAAAACATACCTTTTGCCATTGGGAATGGTAACCTTTATCAGATAATAATTTTATATAAAGGAAAAAACACTATGATTTGTGTTTCTTAGAAATTCTCCTTCGATATAAAAACGACGCAAAATTCCCCTTCCTGAAGGCCCTGGCCCCAGTCCCCTAAAGCAAACTAGTGCCCTGTCATGTGGGAGGGAAGGAGAACGTTGCTCATATATGCCCCATCAGGGGTCTGGAAATATTTTGAAAATCCACTTGCCCAGGGCAAGTAGATTTTCAAAATCCACTTGCCCTGCCCAAAATGTCACTTGCCCTGATTTCAAAAGTCACTTGCCCCACAATTAAGCTACGTCGAGACCGCACGCTAAGTTAAATCCTTTTCTCTCACTGTTTTTTTTGTCATATTTTTTTACATAATTTCATTGTAAAATTAATGACTTAAATTATGAAGGATCAGAGCTACAGGTTGTTATCATTATGCACATATCAGTGTTTTACTCCACCGGTGGGTGAGGTGGAGTGGGGTGTCAGTGGGGATACCCCGAGGATATAACATCGCTGATAAACCTGGTACCAAATTGGTAGACTCTAATGCCTATGGAATTAAGATGTACAAGATGCTTGCTCCTAGTGCAGTAATTACAAAAGGGCAGGCAGATAACAAAAAAAAAAGATACATTAGGTCGAACAAAACTTTTTTCTACTTCTACTTTTACTTTTGTTATAGGTGTGGTCAAACAGAACTTTTTTCCTACTTTCACTTTCGTTATATAATTCATGTAGATACATCTTAAGTGTTGGAAATTATTAGCACGGTTTATACCGAAATCTGACTGATACTGTAGTTGTTTTCCTGCTAATATCTTTTGAGATGCCAAATTGCAATTCTTCGAATAATTATCGAAATTAAGCCAACTTGGCAAGGTCTAAGCACATCTTGGATACAAATTACAATGGCAAACTTGATCAAAACAAAAACACGCCATTCCGTCATTGATCTAGGATTCATTCAAAACAAACATGGCATTTCGAAATAAAAACAGATGCACACCTATTCATTACGACATGCGTCGATAGTCTCTTTGCCCATCAAACAACGCCGTCAAATTGCCACAATCGTTTAATTGCCCTACTTGTTTACAAATTGGTTTGATTGAATCGCCATTGTTTCACTTTACCACGTGGTAGTGAACGGGAGTTGTTTCATTGGCTGATAAAAATACATCGGTTATTTGATTGGATAATATGGATACATTACTAGGTCAAGTGTTGCGTCATGATTTTTAATTACTGAACAGAATATTACCTACGACACACCGACTGACATACAAAGCGACAACACCATCTCAATGACTGATTTACACACTGATGTGTATTTCACACTAATCTGGCGCGTGACTTACTTCCTGCATAGAGGGGCTCGTTACGGGGGTATATTTCACACGGTATACGCATTCTAAAGACCGCCCGTCTTCAACTGAAATTTGGCACCCCAAGCGTTCCTCGGCCAATAAAATTTTGATAAACTGTCAAGTGGGAGGGATTAAACAATAACTAACAACACGGGTCAGCTTTAACAGGTCAGTTTTATGACACTGATCAGTAATTGCTCGGGGCGAAAGCGACGGGTGGTTAATTACTACGCAATTATCAGCAAACTTCACAGTCCAGGCAAATTTTCGCTTGATTTTTATCTAATAATGAAACGTCCATCGGGCAAGTGACGGACAACCAGATTTACGAAGGTCGCCTGCCCGCACCCAAAACCCACTTGCCCGGGGCGTCGGGCAACCATATTTCCGGAGCCCTGCCCATTATAAAACTCACCAAACTGATGTTTGAATCGAAGCTCATCTGTATGTATTTCCAGTCAAACTCCACACCTCTGGCTCCAACCCAAAGTGGCAAAAATCTGAAACGAGATAAAAATCATATCTGCAATACACTCATTTCATATCTAAGTTACAGAAACTTGATATGTCCAATCTCACCTCTGGTCACTTTAACAGAAATAAATCAAAGGACTGAAGGTCCTGAAAGTCGCCAAGATTGAACAGTGTCTGTTTTCTTGGTGAGGTTAAAGGTTACCGGTATGTTAAATTTTCCAGGAACTCCTTACACCTTAAATAATAAATAGAAATATACTTTATATCTGTATCTATACCTACATATATTTTTTTTCCACAACATGTATTTGTAAAGGACAGTTTTTCTTATTTGATTATGTAAAAAAAAAAATAAAAAAAAATAAACGAAATTATGTACCATCCAAACTACTATTTTACGGCCCGAAAATTTCACAAACATTCAATCGAGCCCCGGTCATCGGGCTATCCTACTTTTCGAGCACTGTATGTTCCAATAGATTTCCTGTTAATACACTGTGAGATAATTATTTTTTATTGAATTCCAGCAAGGAAATAAACACTACATGGGTAAATGCCAAAACATTTGGATTTTTCTTCTTCTTTTTACCATCACTTGCCCCTCACCGCTGTAGGTTCGATCCCTCAGGGGCCTAGGAATCTTTATGTGAGGAAGCTATCCAGCTGGCTTGCGGAACGTCGGTGGTTTTACCCAGGTGCCCGCCCGTGCACGAAAAGTGCCCGGAGGGGCACCTGGGGTCTTCCTCCACCAATGGAAGCTGGAAAGTCGCCATATGACCTTAGCTGTTGGTGCGACTATAAAATCCAATTCAATTAATCAATCTTCTTTTTACCATATTAAATGCAAAGATTGCCGTGTGTCCCTTTAAACTATTTGATTTGTTTACCTTGTTGTTGTTAGTAGTAGAACTGAGCACTTCTTGACAAATTCTTTTCATCAACTTGTGTATTTATTTGTAGTAGATGCCATACTATTTCTCAAAGTACTAGACACAATAACTACAATATTTACGGACATTTAGTTCCCAATTTGACGGTAAAGCTCATTATCTGGGCCACGCTGTAGGCCACGCATGAGCAGCATGTTTAGCTTACTGGTTTAGAAATTGGGGCGAAAAATGTGTTGATTGCTTATTTTTCATCAATGATTGTACATTTTCAAATTAATGTTTCTGAATGAATGGATAATTATCGAGTTTCTGCTGCACTATCGAATGAAATGAATTAATATTAAAGAGATGTTCGACATCCGGGTAACTAAGCTATTGAAACTTTCCATTCATAAAATATTTATGCGCGTATTATTGCGCATAGTATTTCAGTACATTTTCAAAAAAGACACGTATATACTGTATACAATGACAATTATTCACAATCAGTAGTTATATTATTCGGTATATATAACTTTCATGTCAGTCACCTTATGAAATTAAGTTATACTTGAGGCAGTTAAAGGAACTACATTCTCGAAGTGCATTCTCGAAGTGCTTAAAGCTCCTCGTCCGAAAACTGGTGTATTAATGCGCATAATATTTCGGTAAATCTACAAAAAAGACACGTTTGTACTGTATACAATTACAATTATTTCACAATCAGTAGTTATATTACTCGGTATACATAAAGTTCATGTCAGTCACCTTATCAAATTAAGTTGTATTTGAGGCAGTTAAAGGGGACTACATTGTCGAAAACGGTAAAGCTCCTCAACCAAAAACTCCATATTCAGAAATTGCAGTATACACGACTCCAAAGAGTCAGCCATGCTCACGCATGGCGACTCAACAAAGCCTGCAACAAATGTCAAGGTCAATAATAATGGCCTTATTTTCCGAAAGACAGCTGACCAATCAGATTGGAGAATTCATTAGATAAGCTGAGTATTTGAGTATTTTAGTCATACTTCTTTTTTACAAATACAAAGTTTTTTTTAAAATTGTGAGTATCAGTACTCATCAACTTTCCACAAATACTCTAAACTATTAAAAGTCATAAGTATTATATTTCTATGTATTGTCCTGTGGAACAGTTTGTTCTATATTTACATGATGAAAATTGTTCTAAGCATGGTTATAATATTATGAACAAAGGCCATACATTGTTTCGTTTTACTTAACATCCATTTAATGGTTGTTGCTTTTAAAATGGATTCACAGTCATTTTGGAAGCATGAACTATTTCAACATATTTTTTACTCTAAACATGTTCCTTGTTTAATACTCATTCATTTTGAATCTGATGAGTAAATACTCTAAGTCTCTGCCGTCAAAAATTATCTACAGCTCTGTAGTTAGCCCCGACCTCTTGTTAATGATGAGAACTTATAGAGCATTGGAATAAGTTACAGATGAAGTAAATTTAGTATGTTACCTAGTCACGGCCAATTCTGCTGTTGCCCAGCCTAGTCCAGCCACCATAAACTTCAGCTGTCCTTTACCAGCTATACGTGACATGATAAAGTATATACCAACCAAGTCTGCAAGGTCCACTGTACACTTCATCAGCTCCTGTAACCATCAAAATAAAAAAAAAAAATTATCAAAGAATAAGTACAAATGTTCTCGATTTATGGACAATCATTTTGAAGCAAGACCAACCCAAAAGGTTTCACCCCAACTGTGCCTTGGATTTTGAAGTGTCAGAGCAAAATCCATTTCAATAGAACTGTTTCTAAGTCCTGAATTTTAAACAGAATACAACTGAAAAGTTTTTGTAGCATGGCCGCTGAAATTTCATCTATATTTGGACAGGTGTAAATATTTCAATTGAAAATAACACCTGTCAGAATAACTGGTGTACAGTAATTACCAGATATTGGAAGTTAGAGAATGGCAGACTTATGAAACGGACATACTACAAACCAAATGGAGTATGGGGTCATCTCAATGATTGATTTAAGCACCTTGATTGGCTAAATCCATCTCAATGTTTAAATCAACCAACTCAATGAGACCTATCTATTACGCAATACCTGTCAGAATAACTTGTGTACAATAACTACCAGATACTTTGAAGTTAGAGTATGGCAGACAGATGAAGCTGACATGCTACAAAACAAATAGAATCCGGTCTCATTTTGTTGATTAATATTTTACAGAGAACACATGGGTTTAATTAGGTATAACAGCGTTGTTGTGTAATTTAGAAGTTTTAAGTTTCTGATACACTTACCCCAAGAATGTCCAGGCCACCTGTGGATACCTCAGTTGTTGGGAAAAACGTGGCTAAAATCAACATTTTACAAAGCTGTGTAAACAAGTATGCCCCTCCAGCCTGCACACACTTCCAAAATGCACTGTATTCTGGCCTGAAATTTACAAGCAATACTAACATGAAGTTTATACACTGAATGGAAGTGTTTTATCTTAAGTACATGTATATATTAACATGGCACATGATAAATATGTCAACAATGCAGACTTGGTGGTGAAAGTTCACTTGACAGCAAAAAAAAAAAGATGCGTTATTTAGCCTAAGCAATTTGTATAATGACAGCAATTTAAAATTGCAGAATTCTACCAAGTAGCCATGATAGTTTCTGAAACAACTTTTTTTAACTTGTGACGACCCATTAGGTTTTTAGGCATATCATTATTTTAATTTTTTAATATTTCAAAGAAAATGTTTCTGCCAGTGCTCCAAGGAAAGGGTGGCCCAAAGGCTCAGTCCTGTAGAATCTGAACCAGTCTGACTTATTTTGAAAGAAACTTACCCCAAAAAGCCCGGCTGAAAATTAAATTCTCTCAAGTATTAACGTAACCATAAAGGTAGATATAAAAGTGAAACCAAATGGAGCATTCAAAGACCAGAGTCAACAAAAATCACGCACAGAAACAAACAATTCAGGGGCCATAACTCTGGTGTTAATGGTCCGATCTTGCCCATTATCGAACACGTCTGAGATCTTATCGTCATATACAATCTGTGCAAATTTGGTTAAGATTGATCAAGAAATGTGGCCTCTATCATGTAAACAAGATGGAAAACTGATTTTTTTGCTAATTCAGGGGCCATAACTCTAGTGTTACTGCCCCGATCATGCTCATTATCGAACTCGTCCGAGATCTTATGGTCTGTGCAAGTTTGGTTAAGATTGCTCAAGTTATGTGGCCTTTATCGTGTAAACAAGCTAAAAGTTGACGACAGACGACGGACGAAGACTGGTCACAATAGCTCATTCTTGAGCACTTCGTGCTCAGGTGAGCTAAAAAAAAAGGGTAGACATAAGGGTTTTACCGCCTTGGACCGGTCAGAGGCAAAAAGGACTGCCAGGGTTTCAAACCAAGTTCTTGGTGCACCAAACCGCACTTTTATCCTATAATTGTCTTCCCAATGAAATGGTACTGTGACAGTGAGTGTGTATATTCTCTAACAAACAAGGCAGCATTAATAGTTGATCAGTTGACCATTATCAGTTGTTGTTTTATAACTGTGTTTCAATTAAAAGTATAAGGCAAAAAAAAAAAATATGTTTCCGGTGGCCCGACCGACCCTATTTTTAAGGGGCCGACCCTAAAACTTTTTATGAAAAAATAAATAAAAAAATAAATATATATATATTAAATTAAATTTGTTCTCAACAATGATTTATCACAATATATTGCGGTAAACTGACATCACAGAGAATCTTCCAGTTGTATCATCAACTTGTATGGGGTTTATGAGATAAACACATGTAGAATCTCACAATATCTTGCTCCAAAAAAAAAAAAGAAAAAAAAATGCCTACCGACCTACCCTATTTTTTTAGAGCATGCAATAGGAAACACACCCATTTTTTTTTTGCCTAACTGACTGAATTTTTTTTCTCTTCATATTTACATAATATTCTTTCTAAATCACACGTTAGTCACATAACCAACAAAGAATTCAAAATGGCAGCCGACAGAGTAAACAAGATCGTTTTTCATTGTTGTAAGTTTATAAAACTGGTTAAAACATCGCAAATGTATCATCTTATATTTGTATAATAATATGACAATTTATAAACACTTATCTGGATGATTTTCTTTCTAAAAAACGAGTTTTTGTAAGAATCATTTGTCTTATAACAGTTCAACCCCAGAGACCAAAATGAAATTATTTTTTGTTTTGTTTTTCTCATTTTTTTGTTACATAATGCCTCTGTCACATATAAAACCTCTGCTATCTAATCTATCTTTGACTCAATGACAATCATACACTAGAATAAGATGCTTGATTTACCTTATTATAAAATCCTTATAGTGTACTGAACATATTAGGAACCAGGGAGTAAGTATACGGGGAGGAGAAACGGGTTCATATAGGCTCTAGTTTATCAATTTATGTTGTCGCGCTAGAACGTCGCCATTTACTATTTTATCGATACAGGTCAATCTATCGTAAGCGCGTTACATGTCAAAAGTTAAAATTTCAGCCAACATCTCAAATTAGGCAGTTTTTACAGGCTTTCTGTTATAATCAACATCACGAAATTACCTTCTTGACAAAGATAAATATGTCTACTATTCTCTTTTTGTTATTATTAATGCCTAATATAACCCATACTTCGTATCTCGTTTGCAATAGCTCCACACCATTTTTAATTTGAAAAATTAAAAATTTCAGCTGATATGTCAAAAGGTACATTTTCATCACCTCTTTTCAGGCTTTGTCTTATATTCACCACCTTGAAATTTCCTTCTTGACAAAGATAAATATGTCTACTATTCACTTTTTGTAATTATTAATGCCTAAATAACCCGTAGTTTTGTATCTCGTTGCAATAGCTATACACCGTCACCATTATTAATTTGGCGCAGAGTGGTGCCATCTTTGTTACACGGAATCGTCTGGTAAAATGTGCTTTTATACATGCAAACAAATACATGCTCTGTATCAGAGGACACAGTGTTAATAAATAATACTTATGCTTACATTTCGCACCTTTATTGAGTCTGTAAATGTTATAATTTATAAGAATTTCCGGTTTTTCACACATGCGCGAAACAACCGGAAGTAGTCATTTTCACGCAGTAGTGAAACACACGCACGCTTAGGAACATATAATTTGCATGGGAAATTAAAAAATATTGTTATAAAAATGAAATAAGTAAAACTTCAGTAATTATTTGGTCTATTTTCGAAGTGTAATAATTTATTTATCTAGAAAAAAGATTACGTAAAGAGAACTAAAACAAATCAAACATTTGAGAGGGCACTCCTCCCTCCCTTACGACGTGTCAACTTTGGCTATTATTTTTTAAACTAAATAATGTGTGGCTTTTAATTGAAAATGGCCAGTGCACTTGCTGTTAAATCATGAACATTTTTTAAAATCGACATTTGATGGAAAATCCGGACATTGTACACTTTAATCTGGAGAACAAAAAAAACAGATGGAGAATCCGGAGATTTTGCAGGCCTGGGGAGGACATCAATATTTTATTAAGCTTTACGTTAGCCACTCGAAATTATATTGATGCGCCATTTGTCACACAATAAGTCAGTGCCAATGGGAGATTTGCACTTTAGTGTGACTATGGCACATGCAGGGTTTTACACTGATTTTTAATTTTAGGGGTCCCCATGACTCAACTCAATGAATTTTAGGGGTCCCGTCAATAAATATGGGAGTCCCAAATACATTCTTTGCACGTAACTGGCACATGGATTTTACCTTTGCAATACTTGTACAGAATGCATATGAACTTTAGAGTCTTGATGTCTCATTAGTGTCGAATTCTGGACATTTGTGCACCCTTCGGTTAAAGGATTAGAACTGGCTTTAGCAGAAATGCATGTGTCACAAAACATCTCGTAATTTTTGAACCGCAACCATTTATATTTCTCAAGCCATTCTGTCAAAAATTTACGGGCCTTTTAGGTGCAGGTTTCGTGTCATTGTTTGACTCGCTATTGGAAACCTCCTGTGATAGAGTATCGGCTTTATTTTTGCCGAAAAAGGACCGTAATCTGATTGTTTTGACATTTTGAACGCAGACGAAAAACTACAATGTACGAGATAATCGCCGAAATATCCGCATGAGCTTTCTTGTCAACAGCAGGTGCGCGAGCCTACGATTGGTTCATTTAGTAAAGAAAGACAACTCTTACAAATATAGTAGTTTATGCCTAACACTGCATTTGTCGGCCTTTGCATGCTCAACCACGAGCGTCCCAAGGGACGCGGATTCGATAATTTTAAGGGTCCTGTTCGACATTTTATGCGTATTTGACGCAGAAAATCACGTCCCGTAAATCCCTGCACATGGTGGGTGCCTATCCCTAACACTGGTCTAATAAATGTGTCTATTTTATATTTTAGACTCAATTATAATGTGAAGTTTACTTGGTCAACTGATAAAAATTGAAAGAAAGGTCAACTATATCGATGAATATACCAGCTGTGATACACATACTATCATACCGGATGCACAATTTTTTTCAATAAAATAATTTGTTGACAGCTTCACCCCACCCACTTTTTTTAAAGAGACCGGCATCATCTTTTGATACTGTTTGGGCAAAATCATTGAAACTTACAAGCCAGAACATTTGTAAACTAATACATATGGAACATATGCCAACGCTACACAATTTCCGAAATGAAATAACGTCATTTTGTTGCAGTACTGCAAAAAAACGTGACACTATTTTCTGATGCTAAAACTCTCAGAAAATTTGCTACGATCGTGAGATTCACACGGGTACATGCCAATAGAGTACTGCAAAGACACGCAAAGTACCCAAAGAAACTCATAGAAGCGCCTGTTCCAAATACAGATTAAAAAATAAAATACATAATTACATCGATCACCATACCGGGTGCCTTTATATTCATGATAATTACATTATATGTAATTATTTTTTTAATCTGTATTTTGAACATGTATATATATATGAGCCGAAACACGCGAAAACGACCCTTCAGACAAAAGTTTGACATTTTATATTTTTTTATGTTTATGAAACACGTTGATTTTCTCTTTAAAAATCTCTTTATTTTATGTTGATATCTTAATTAAAAATGATTTTATCTCAATTTGAAAATTAAAGATTGTATTAAGCATTAATTTCGACGTTGACGTCGGCGTCTTGGACGACATCGTTGATTAAATAACAACAAAAAACATAAACAATTACCATTTTCTGTAGCAGCAACAATTTATATTAAGATAACATATTCCCTATGATATAATTATAAGGTAAAACACGGAAGTGACGAGAAATGATTAGTAATTAATTGATTACAGGCCGACGTCATACATTGTTACTTTATATGACGTCGTTTAAACGTCCGAAGGGACGTTTTCGTGTGTTGCGGCTCATATATTTTTTATTGTGATTTTATGATACTGAGATATTTTGTTTGTATAGGTGTTTTATGCCATTTTCAACACATATAAGGTTATATATGACGGTCGATTTTGTGGTGGAGGCAGACCACTCACTTTTCCCGGGTAGAACCAGTACTGTACACCTCCCGCCTCCGTAAAATCGACTCTTCCTCATCGTTAATCCCTCGGCCACGATACAATGACTATTTAAGTAGAAGTTAATACATTGTTTTACCTTTTAAATGATAAAACTCTTCACATGTCAGGTCACACATTTGAAAACAATGACCAACAAAACAACAAATCATGGACAGTTTAATTTAAGCATAACTGATATTTAAAATTAATAAGGCTTGCACACAAATGCAGTTGTAACTTTTTTGTTATTTTTGTTTTTTAATTTCGATCCCCAAATTAATGGTAATCCATTTATTCACCCTGTAATAGGTCTGTGTGGGTCGGGGTTGGCCATCCCTCAACAAACCGTACAAATACAGATGGAAAGGAACAAACCATGTAACTATGATTTTATCAACATTAATATTACGACCTGAAATATCTCCATAGAATTTTAAAACTATTAGAGCATGTTAAAGGGATTTTTCGGTGCCGTCTAATATAAGGGAGGTGTAATCGGCATATTGAGAAATTACATATTCAGTATCTCTTACTTTAACTCCTTTAATATCTTTATTTGTCCTGACCAGTACAGTCAATATTTCGACACACAGAATAAAAAATGTATGGAGAGAGTGAATCTCCCTGTCGGCAGCCTCGGTGAATAGACAACCACTCTGATAGATGGCCATTAACTAAAATGCAAGATTTAATGTTTGTGTAAAATACTTTTAACCATTTTCTTATATCTTGTCGAAACTGAAAAAAGGTTAAAACCTCATCAATAAAAGACCAGGAGAGGGTATCATAAGCCTTTTCAAAGTCTGCAATAAGTAATAATCCTGATATCATTTATCTCAGTGTAATAGAACAAATCATAAATTGAACATGTATTTTCACCTATATATCTCCCCGCCAAAAAGCCAGTCTGATCATCATTTATAAGCAAGGGTAGTACTTGTTTTAAACGCTGTCCAATACGTGCTGATGATAATTTATAAGAACCGTTTAATAAAGATATTGCTCTCCAGTTTTTTAAATAATGTCTATCTTTGTTTGTCTTTGGTATACATTTCATAATGCCCTCCTTTTGAATGACTGATAATTCACCTTTCAATAAACCATGGTTAATAGATATCAAGAGGAAAATTCCTATATCTATCCAGAAAAACTTATAAAATTCCATGGTGTAACCTCTCGAGCCGGGGTTCTTAAGATTGCCTTTTTTAAACAGAATAATAGTTAATGTAATTCAATTGGGCCTTCTAAATTTTGTTGTTGCTCTCTAGTTAGCTTGGATGTAGGACAATCTATAAACAATTCATTTAAATTTATATCTTAACCGGTTTGTGTTAATACAAGGAGTGATAAAAGTTTCTTGTTTCTTTTAAAGGGAATGTAGCGACACAGCCAAACAAGCTTTGTTATTGAGAGTTCTGAAAATCTTGGAAAAAGGTGAAAGAAATATCAAAATCGGATGATAAACAAAAAAGATATGACCATTTAAAGGTTGTTCTAAAACGAATATGGGAGCCGCCATTTTTAGAACTATGATGTCATAGTTCCATAATACCATATATGGAATATTGATCAATATCATTTAAAACAAAGAAAATCACTGCAAATGAATGATTATTTTTACTGGTCATATAAAGCATTATTGCCATTAAGTATGACATATTTTTCATACAGTTGCTGCCATTTTTTCCCTATAAATCAGTAAGTTTCCATATTTATAAATATTCCATATATGGTCATTTAGAACCGTGATGTCATAGCTATCAAAATGGCCGCTTCCATATCCGTTTCAACAGAAACTTCAAATGATCATATCTTCTTTGTTTATCATCCGATTTTGATAATACTTTCACCCTTATTCAAGTACATGTATTTCAGAACTCTTAGTAATAAAGATGTTTGGCTGTGTCGCTACATTCCCTTTAAAATAGAATATTGTTTTGTTTTGTTTTTAATATTTCCGTCATTTGAAATGGGGAAGGCATACATTTACTTAAAAAATTTCTGTTTTCTAAATTACAAAAATATTTAATTACTTCCTCTCCTTCATCTTACCATTTGGCTTTTGACCTTATCTTAAGTCCATCCAGTTTTTTGTTTGTCTCAATTCAAACAAACGTTTCCTTCTGCTTTCTAAGCTTTATAAACAATATTTAATTGTTTTTCCAGTATCTCTGTTTCTTGTAATAGTTTTGCTTCAGTTTATCTTGATGTTTTTTAAGAAATGCAGCTGTAACTTAAATACATATATAAGTATGGAAAAGCTACCGTATATAGCTTGAGTTTATGATTTCCTAAAAGTACACACCGTACATTTATACAATGATTACTTAGTGCCCAGCATGTTCTGTATGACATATGATTAATATACGTAACATCAAATTCGTCTTTGTCATGTAGTCATGAGTTTCAGTTCCTTCTTTTTTCTTTGGTTTATACCAATAAATGGTATGTCTGATCATAGACAGTTTTAACATTCATACGTTTTCGGCGTTCTTGTGTTTTCGGCGGCCTCCATTTATCTCGTATTATTTCGGATAGCCTATGATTTCAGAGTTCACCAGGTGACGATTTGTTGACAAACACAATGAAATGCCATCGCTAAGGTTGTTCAGAAAATATGTACATCCGAATAGTTAATTGCAAGAAAAAAGAAAACTCCACTCTCTGTTTTTCTTAATCACAAAACTTCTCTTCAAATAACTTATAAATTACTATTACAAGACTATAAGAATCTTTCATGGGTATCCGGTGAAGATAGGGAATTCCAACCCGAGGTATACGTGTTTTTATCGGAACCGAGGCTCTGCCGAGGTTCCGAGCCGAGGTTCCGATTAAAACACCACTATACCAAGGGTTGGAATTCCCTATCTGAACCGAATACCCATGATAGATTCTTTTTCTTGCATATGACGCCGCCAGCTACTAACGTTTTGCACGTTTTCCGGCATACCGGATGTTGGTGTGCTTGAATTTTATCTCGACCCTAGGGTGAGATGGAAATATCTAGCCCCGGTAAAATGACGGATATCCTTGTCCGGTATGCAAGAATAACACATCACTGATTTAAAAATAAAATGTTCGTCTGCACTAATTGAATCACTGTCCATACAAATATATCGTGAACAAAATGTTCAAATTCTATTATCCAACAGAAGTTATGCATACAATTCATTACCCCTCTTACACGTTTTCATGTTTGTTTCACTCAAAGAATCCTAAAACGTGTGTTGTAATTACTGGTACCATGTTATGAAGTGCATTGTAGAGAAAGAAAAAAGGAAAAATCCATGATAGCAGCGCCAACAAGGTAGCTGTTTCCTGAGAGTTATCTCCCCCATTTAAACAAAAATCAGGTTTCTTTAAAAAGTCGTTTTCTCTAAAATCTTCAGTGCTATATGTCTAATATTTTGCATGTGGCATAAGCTTATGGCCAGCTACATTAAAATGGTGACCCCGGTGTAACGGGAAAATACTGGACAGGGAAAAAACTGGACGGAAGCTACACTGCGCATGCGCGTATTACTTTCGGCTAAAGGTTACATTGCACCATTGCGTTTGTGCTTCCGTGGTGTATAGTCAAATAGTGCCTAATAAAAAACGTTTCCCTGCCTTACTAGTGATACAAAATGCATACTTTTGATTGCTTTTGGTTATTATTACCTATAATTCAGCCAAATGATGTATTGTGAACATTGATTAGTGTTTGTTTGAGATATTTAATTATAATTGACATAGACAGTAAAGCGAAAGTAGAAATGGGGTAAATCTATCTGTGACGTGTCAAAATAGAACGTGACGTCATTCAACAGATTGGCTTGCTCTTACATGATATATGACCCCCTGTTTTTTATTGCATTTTTATATTGGCGGACGCTCGATCGTTTGATTGATATGTGTTTTAAAAAATTCTACGGAGAAAAATGCGCATTTTTTATCTCTTGATATACATTCGTCCTATATAAAACAAAGAAGGAAAATCAATGGTGCAATGTAACCTAAATATAACAAAACTGTCTATAGGGAGCATCTCAAAGGTGAAAGTCAATGCAAATGTACAACACAATGCAGAAGAATCATAGAAACTGTACACACCAGCTGCCAGTGGGAACTTCGCATACTTTCCCTTATTATTTTGTACGATGACTGCATTAATATAATAGTCTGGATGAACTCAAAGGCGCACCAACACATGAAAGGTTATATGGCGCCTAATAGGCATGAACATGCCAGGCTCATCCTCCATGTACATGGAGATAAGATATGGAGAATGGGCCTAGGACCTTCTCACCTTGAACGTCAGAGTTGCTGCAAATTCCTTTGTAGACACTCCATTTACGCTGGAGCCACGTTAATTGTTTTTCTGCCTCTGCTCTTAGTGATGTGGGCGAGATGGCACCTGAAACAATGCAGCTTCTTGAGGAAGACCTTTAATGAGCATGAACAAAAAATGACAAAATGAATATAAATGGGGGTGGGGGTGAGGGGGTGGGGTCCTACCCCTCTGCATGGGAAGGTGTGTTTGCAGTTGCAGCGGTTGCATTCTACCCCGGCACTCACACGGGGAGCTGGATAGCTAACCTTAATGTAGTTGTATACAAACACATTAGATAATTAATTCTCATGTCAGCCTCATTAATGAGGCAATAGTATAATCAATAACACTCTATTAAATCAGAGCGGTACCATTGTTAGAGGAAAATAACCGCCGGGAAATAACTGGACACAGCCGGGAAAAAACTGGACATTATTGTGTATCTCAATATATGTTATCATATCTCATCTCCAATGTTGTTCCGCTCATCTCTCATGCCAACCTCATTAATGAGGCAATAGTATAACCAATAACACTCTCTTAAATCAGAGCGGTACCATTGCTAGAGGAAAATAGCCCGCCGGGAAATAACTGGACACAGCCGGGAAATTACCGGACATTATTGTGTATCTCAATAATATGTTATCATATCTCAACTCCAATGTTTTCCCGCTCATCCCTCATGTCAACCTCATTAATGAGGCAATAGTATAACCAATAACACTCTATTAAATCAGAGCAGTATCATTGTTAGAGGAAAATACCCGCCGGGAAATAACTGGACACAGACGGGAAAAAACTCAATAATATGTTATCATATCTCATCTCCAATGTTTTCCCGCTCATCTCTCATGCCATCCTCATTAATGAGGAAATAGTATAACCAATAATACTCTATTAAATCCGAGCGGTACCATTGTTAGTGGAAAATAACCGCCGGGAAATAACTGGACACAGCCGGGAAAAAACTGGACATTATTGTGTATCTCAATATATGTTATCATATCTCATCTCCAATGTTGTTCCGCTCATCTCTCATGCCAACCTCATTAATGAGGCAATAGTATAACCAATAACACTCTCTTAAATCAGAGCGGTACCATTGCTAGAGGAAAATAGCCGCCGGGAAATAACTGGACACAGCCGGGAAATTACCGGACATTATTGTGTATCTCAATAATATGTTATCATATCTCAACTCCAATGTTTTCCCGCTCATCCCTCATGTCAACCTCATTAATGAGGCAATAGTATAACCAATAACACTCTATTAAATCAGAGCAGTATCATTGTTAGAGGAAAATAACCGCCGGGAAATAACTGGACACAGACGGGAAAAAACTGGACATTATTGTGTATCTCAATATTATGTTATCATATCTCATCTCCAATGTTTTCCCGCTCATCTCTCATGCCAACCTCACTAATGAGGCAATAGTATAACCAATAACACTCTATTAAATCAGAGCGGTACCATTGTTAGAGGAAAATAACCGCGGGAAATAACTAGACACAACCGGGGAAAAAATGGACATTATTGTGTATCTCAATAATATATTATCATATCTCATCTCCAACGTTTTCCCGCTCATCTCTCATGCCAACCTCACTAATGAGGCAATAGTATAACCAATAACACTCTATTAAATCAGTGCGGTACCATTGTTAGTGGAAAATAACCGCCGGGAAATAACTGGACACAGCCGGGAAAAACCTGGACATTATTGTGTATCTCAATATATGTTATCATATCTCATCTCCAATGTTGTTCCGCTCATCTCTCATGCCAACCTCATTAATGAGGCAATAGTATAACCAATAACACTCTATTAAATCAGAGCGGTACCATTGCTAGAGGAAAATAGCCGCCGGGAAATAACTGGACACAGCCGGGAAATTACCGGACATTATTGTGTATCTCAATAATATGTTATCATATCTCAACTCCAATGTTTTCCCGCTCATCCCTCATGTCAACCTCATTAATGAGGCAATAGTATAACCAATAACACTCTATTAAATCAGAGCAGTATCATTGTTAGAGGAAAATAACCGCCGGGAAATAACTGGACACAGACGGGAAAAAACTGGACATTATTGTGTATCTCAATATTATGTTATCATATCTCATCTCCAATGTTTTCCCGCTCATCTCTCATGCCAACCTCACTAATGAGGCAATAGTATAACCAATAACACTCTATTAAATCAGAGCGGTACCATTGTTACAGGAAAATAACCGCCGGGAAATAACTAGACACAACCGGGGAAAAAATGGACATTATTGTGTATCTCAATAATATATTATCATATCTCATCTCCAACGTTTTCCCGCTCATCTCTCATGCCAACCTCACTAATGAGGCAATAGTATAACCAATAACACTCTATTAAATTAGTGCGGTACCATTGTTAGTGGAAAATAACCGCCGGGAAATAACTGGACACAGCCGGGAAAAACCTGGACATTATTGTGTATCTCAATATATGTTATCATATCTCATCTCCAATGTTGTTCCGCTCATCTCTCATGCCAACCTCATTAATGAGGCAATAGTATAACCAATAACACTCTCTTAAATCAGAGCGGTACCATTGCTAGAGGAAAATAGCCGCCGGGAAATAACTGGACACAGCCGGGAAATTACCGGACATTATTGTGTATCTCAATAATATGTTATCATATCTCAACTCCAATGTTTTCCCGCTCATCCCTCATGTCAACCTCATTAATGAGGCAATAGTATAACCAATAACACTCTATTAAATCAGAGCAGTATCATTGTTAGAGGAAAATAACCGCCGGGAAATAACTGGACACAGACGGGAAAAAACTGGACATTATTGTGTATCTCAATATTATGTTATCATATCTCATCTCCAATGTTTTCCCGCTCATCTCTCATGCCAACCTCACTAATGAGGCAATAGTATAACCAATAACACTCTATTAAATCAGAGCGGTACCATTGTGACCGGAAAATAACCGCCGGGAAATAACTAGACACAACCGGGGGAAAAAATGGACATTATTGTGTATCTCAATAATATATTATCATTTCTCATCTCCAACGTTTTCCCGCTCATCTCTCATGCCAACCTCACTAATGAGGCAATAGTATAACCAATAACACTCTATTAAATCAGTGCGGTACCATTGTTAGTGGAAAATAACCGCCGGGAAATAACTGGACACAGCCGGGAAAAACCTGGACATTATTGTGTATCTCAATATATGTTATCATATCTCATCTCCAATGTTGTTCCGCTCATCTCTCATGCCAACCTCATTAATGAGGCAATAGTATAACCAATAACACTCTCTTAAATCAGAGCGGTACCATTGCTAGAGGAAAATAGCCGCCGGGAAATAACTGGACACAGCCGGGAAATTACCGGACATTATTGTGTATCTCAATAATATGTTATCATATCTCAATTCCAATGTTTTCCCGCTCATCCCTCATGTCAACCTCATTAATGAGGCAATAGTATAACCAATAACACTGTATTAAATCAGAGCAGTATCATTGTTAGAGGAAAATAACCGCCGGGAAATAACTGGACACAGACGGGAAAAAACTGGACATTATTGTGTATCTCAATATTATGTTATCATATCTCATCTCCAATGTTTTCCCGCTCATCTCTCATGCCAACCTCACTAATGAGGCAATAGTATAACCAATAACACTCTATTAAATCAGAGCGGTACCATTGTTACAGGAAAATAACCGCCGGGAAATAACTAGACACAACCGGGGAAAAAATGGACATTATTGTGTATCTCAATAATATATTATCATATCTCATCTCCAACGTTTTCCCGCTCATCTCTCATGCCAACCTCACTAATGAGGCAATAGTATAACCAATAACACTCTATTAAATTAGTGCGGTACCATTGTTAGTGGAAAATAACCGCCGGGAAATAACTGGACACAGCCGGGAAAAAACTGGACATTATTGTGTATCTCAATATATGTTATGATATCTCATCTCCAATGTTGTTCCGCTCATCTCTCATGCCAACCTCATTAATGAGGCAATAGTATAACCAATAACACTCTCTTAAATCAGAGCGGTACCATTGCTAGAGGAAAATAGCCGCCGGGAAATAACTGGACACAGCCGGGAAATTACCGGACATTATTGTGTATCTCAATAATATGTTATCATATCTCAACTCCAATGTTTTCCCGCTCATCCCTCATGTCAACCTCATTAATGAGGCAATAGTATAACCAATAACACTCTATTAAATCAGAGCAGTATCATTGTTAGAGGAAAATAACCGCCGGGAAATAACTGGACACAGACGGGAAAAAACTGGACATTATTGTGTATCTCAATATTATATTATCATATCTCATCTCCAATGTTTTCCCGCTCATCTCTCATGCCAACCTCACTAATGAGGCAATAGTATAACCAATAACACTCTATTAAATCAGAGCGGTACCATTGTGACCGGAAAATAACCGCCGGGAAATAACTAGACACAACCGGGGAAAAAATGGACATTATTGTGTATCTCAATAATATATTATCATATCTCATCTCCAACGTTTTCCCGCTCATCTCTCATGCCAACCTCACTAATGAGGCAATAGTATAACCAATAACACTCTATTAAATCAGTGCGGTACCATTGTTAGTGGAAAATAACCGCCGGGAAATAACTGGACACAGCCGGGAAAAAACTGGACATTATTGTGTATCTCAATAATATGTTATCATATCTCATCTCCTATGTTGTCCCGCTCATCTCTCATGCCAACCTCATTAATGAGGCAATAGTATAACCAATAACACTCTCTTAACTCAGAGCGGTACCATTGTTAGAGGAAAATAGACGGCGGGAAATTACTGGACACAGCCGGGAAAAAACTGGACATTATTGAGTATCTCAATAATATGTTATCATATCTCATCTCCAATGTTTTCCTGCTCATCTCTCATGCCAACCTCACTAATGAGGCAATAGTATAACCAATAACACTTTTTTAAAATTAGAACGGCATCATTGTTAGAGGAAAATAACCGCTGGGAAATAACTGGACATCGCCCGGAAATAACTGGACCATAATATAGTTTTTCTTAAAATGTGTTATTATTTTGCACTTAAGCTTTCTACATCGTTCTCACCACTGAGATACGATAGTTATAACTAATTCGCTAATATATTATATTATAACACGACATATATTGACGCAACAATGTGTCGAGAAATAACTGGACATAGCTGGGAAATAACTGGACCATATATAGTTTTTTTTACACTTTGTTATTATTTTTTTACTTTTGATGCATTCTACATCCTTCTCAGCACTAAGATACGATAGTTGTAACTAATTCACAAATATATTATATAACAGCACAACACATATTTACGGAACGGTGTGTTGAGAAATAACTGGACATTACCGGGAAATAACTGGACCATATATAGTTTTTCCTACAATTCGTTATATTTTTCAATAACTGGACCTCGCCGGAAATGTTCTTAACGTGTTCTTATTTGGTGATTTTTTCTCACCTCTTTAATTCTATTTAATGCTGATGTTTATATAAATCAATCAACACTACATTTTTATTAGCTTGACAGTACAAGTCAGTTTAAACTCAATCAACCAAAATCGCCGTTTCAGTGTAACAGTCAGTAGGGGAGCAGCCTTGATATTTTCCTACATCTATTACATTTTGGTAACGCATGGCAACGAAAAGTAGTACGTCATCTTTCGGCAATGTCGAAAAAAAAAATTGGATTTTTTAAAACAATGTTTGATGATGAAATTTCATTTCCGCTTTAAGTTTCGTGATTTTTGGCAATACCGACCTTTTTTTTTAAGAAGCTTTTCTGCGTGATAAATGCAGACCGGCCTTGTAAAATGTTGAAGCGAGAGGCGATAACTCTAAAAGATGCTATTTTTAGAATACGTTTAAAATTACAACAATCGTGTGTTTTTTGTTAAATAAAATACGAGGAGATACTTGAATTGTTGTTTTAGCTCACATATTACATGAATGTTACTGCATGTCACGAAAAGCATGTTATTTCTTTATCAAAAGTACACGAAAATACGAGTTATTTGATTCAACTGTAATTTTGACTTGACTGTCTTCGCAAGAACTGCAGGCGCGTATTCGATGCAGCTGGTAGTATTGGGCACCCTCTCATATGTGGAAAGTGTACGTAACAATCTCTACTGTTCAAGATGGGAGTTGGGGTGGAGAGAAGGAGGTGGAGGGCATCTGAACTGAAATTTAAAAGGATGCGCCCCTTCTCCTTCCCACCCCTACCCCAAATAAAATCATGAAATCTTTTTTGAAAGCTCTTGCAAGCATACATTTTTAAACATATTCAGATGATATATTTGTTGCTGTGTTTTTGACTAGACTGTCCAGTGTCTAATTGTCATCCGCAACTTTGCGCAGTGATTTTGTAACCGGAGGTGGTGCCACTAAGTTTTTTCGGTATGTTCTTGGGCAAGACACTTTCCATTAGCCTCGTCCGTCGGATGGGGGCGTAAACCTGGCGGTCCCGCGTATAGGTCTATCATCCGAGCATGTTAAATAATCATAGGAATCTATTCGATAATAAGAGTAGGGCACGGTTCCCGGATTCCTATGTATCCTTCCCCTCTCTCTGGGGCGGCTCTAAATAACCTGTACTGTGTCGATGAGCCGTTAAACAACATTCAATTCAATTCATCCGCAACTGCACTCAGCACTGTCATGTCATGATTCAACCGTGGAATATATCATCCACACATAAAAGGGTTTGAGGGGATCTTACTTGTAACGTATTAGTTTAAATATAGACCATTTGTCGGTTGAAACCTAAGATGATTTTTTGTATCATTTTGTTTCTGTCTTCGCTCTCCTTCTTCTCACTTTGTTCCAATTTTTCTTTCTTACGAAGAATTCTCGCGTGCCATCGATTATAACTTTCATCACTAGTAGACATTTCTGATTTTCTCTGTGTGCATAGATTGCAGTCTGAATAGGTTTTAATGTTTAATTCCGGGCATTGAAGCTTATAAGGGTCGCCTTCCATCGCGGAGGCGACAAGAGACACCACTAACCAGGGGCGGATCCAGGATTTCAGCTTAGGGGGGGCGTAATATTTTGGTCAATTTTCGGGTCCGTCTCTAGCCTCATAAAACGTTTGCGGTAGTGCATTTAAAGGGTAAAAAAGTCCGCTTTCAAATAAAAGGATTTAACAATGTGTTAATTAAACCACTTATTAGCCATTATGCGTCGAGCGAGCAAAGCGAGCGAGAAAAAAAATAATACTGAGGGCGTCCATCTTAATTGTTTGATGTTTTATCTACAGTAACATGGACATACACGTATGAATAACAAAAGTCCGTTTTCAAATAAAATAATTTAACAATGTGTTAATTAAACCACTCATTAGCCATTATGCGTCAAGCGAGCGAAGCGAGCGAGAATTTTTTTTATACTGAGGGCGTGCAACGAAATTGTTTGATATTTTATCTACAATAACATGGACATACATGTATGAATAAAAAAAGTCCGTTTTCAAATAAACGGATTTAACAATGTGTTAATTAAACCACTCATTAGCCATTATGCGTCGAGCGAGCGAGAAATTTGTTTATACTGAGGGCGTGCATCGAAATTGTTTGATATATTATCTACAGTAACATGGACATACATGTATGAATAAAAAGTCCGTTTTCAAATAAAAGGATTTAACAATGTGTTAATTAAACCACTCATTAGCCATTATGCGTCGAGCGAGCGAGAATTTGTTTATACTGAGGGCGTGCATCGAAATTGTTTGATATATTATCTACAGTAACATGGACATACATGTAATTATAAAGTCCGTTTTCAAATAAAAGGATTTAACAATGTGTTAATTAAACCACTCATTAGCCATTATGCGTAGAGCGAGCGAGAATTTTTTTTATACTGAGGGTGTGCATCGAAATTGTTTGATATATTATCTACAGTAACATGGACATACATGTATGAATAAAAAAGTCCGTTTTCAAATAAAAGGATTTAACAATGTGTTAATTAAACCACTCATTAGCCATGATGCGTCGAGCGAGCGAAGCGAGCGAAAAAAAAAAGTATACTGAGGGCGTATTTGATATTTTATCTACAGTAAAATGGACATACATGTATGATCCGGAATTTTTAGGGGGGGGGGGGGGCGCGGGGTGCGCCCCCCCCCCCCTGGATCCGCTAGTGCTAACCAATGAGCATCCAGTGCTCTTTAGCAATGGAATGCTCCAAATGGCGTGAACCAACCGAATCACATTTCTCGTAATCTGATTGGTCGTTGACTTTGGCGCGAAAAATGGTATGCCTCTGCATTTTTTATCTGTGGGGAGTCTCATTAACGATCTGACATCGAATCCAACACATTGGATTCAGAAATAGAGAAAAATATATCATGGCAGAAGAACAGCGAAGCAAACTGTTGGACTTCCACATGTTTGACCACAACGGTAAGAAACGAAACTTTCAATTGAGATGAATGTTTGATTGCTCCTTCGATACATGTCCACAGCATTGCGTTTTTCACTGAGATTTTCTCTAGTAACTTACAGATTGCCTTTTCAGAAAAATTGACACAGTCGGAGGCCAGGTTTTTGGACTATCTTGGAGTTGTCGTCAGGTTTATTAAACGCGAAGATCAAACGATAGAGCCATTAACAGAACAGATCTGGCAGGACAGGTCTATTCCCAGAAGGAATAAACGGACTCTAAGGAAAATACAGAGATTGAGCGTCGTTCTTTCATTGTAGTTACAAGTCCTTGTTTGCAGTACAGTGCGGACCTACGATGCCATTGCGTTCGGACGCTGTGGTTTCTATAGGACCCTATATATCATTTTGATGTTTTTGATTCAACTGTCGCTCTCGTTCTTCCTATTCCAATTTCACGGTGTCTCTCGCAGATTCTAACGAGCTTAAAAATTGTCTGTGGTCTTGTATTGCACTGGTTACCGATTTGGAAATGTTGAGCAAACTGTCCCCCAAAAGTTTAACCGATATCAACGGGTCTTCTTGTTGCGATTTGCTATTCCGCGGTTTGTAGTGCGGCGTAGCACGATTCTTTCCCTTTTTCAAACTAGCCGCTTTCCCAGCCTGAGACTGCTGTTTCGCTGGACTCGCATGCAGAATTAAAACCTCGTCGCTAGATTCTGTAAAAACAGCTGTCGAGGTGGTGGCCGCGTTGATGGTCGTATTGGAAGCCGCGGTGTCAAAATCTAGCTGTCTCCTAGCCGTTACTCCGTACCCTGAAAAGCGAAAAGACATAGTTGAGAATCATTTCTTTTGAACCTCTCGAGAAAATCATGTTGTCGTGAAGTTAGTTTTTTCTCCTAGTTTTGTTAAATGGCATAAATTTGTAAACGCGGCTTTCTAAAATATCGGATGCAAACATAGGCCACCGATAGTTGAGAATCATTCTTTTGAACCTCTCTCATTTGAACTTCTCAAGAAAATCATGTTGTCGTGAAGTTAGTAAGTTCTCCTAGTTTTGTTAAATGGCAGGTCTTTGGATAATGCCTTTTTGTTCTCCAGTAGGAATTTCGCCACTTCTATGACTTCTTCGATGTCCTCGTCATTCGAAGCCCCCATTATGCGGTCTTCGTACAAGTCCAACATGAGCTTCGTTCGAATGTCCCTCTGACACGAGTGAGGTACGCCGTCGTTGCATCCATCGCATTATATTACATTGTCCACGTTGTCGATAAGATGCTGCGCCTTTTCGACCATTCCCGATCTTTGGGATCTGCGAAATTTGAGCATCAAGACAGTCGACATTATTAGATGTTTACCCATCGAAAGCCAACGAGAGAATGATTGTTCTGGGCATGTTTCTGCACAAGTCCGTGAAAGTGCAAGAAAACCACACCCTTAAAATGTAAAAACCAATCATATTGATACAGAACAGGTTTAGTTCATTTTCGACAAATCAGAAGAGTTTGTGAATGGATTGTACCAAAGTAAACGTCACCTGATTGGTTAGACAATGTTGCATTGCTTTTATGCGACACCAAACGCGAATGGTTTGTCATTCTCAAATCTATATTCAAACTATCAACAGCTTTCTAAATATTCAGATCTAAAAATGACGAAATTTCTTCGGGTAACATGCATGTCTGGCAAATGTGAAATTTGCGGTGATCCGGCCTTCTTGGAATGTGTGCAGAGTGTTGTACAATAGTTGAAGCAGAAGGGGCTTGGCACGCCTGCCCAAATGAGGACTCAGAAGATAGTAAAAAGGTTGTTAAACCAGTTCTCTGCGAGAAATGTGAGTGAAAATTAAAAAGTGAAGGAGAAACTAAGATTTGTAGAAGGATCAGACTCAAACGTTTGGAATATGGATACTCAGCACTGAGAATGCGGACTCCAAAAATCAGATTGTGGAAAGAAACACTCACCAGAACACGTGAAAAGCAGTTTACTTGGACTTATTTTGCTGTATATTTATATTTTGTATATATTGAAATGAAATTGGAATAAAATCTGTATGTAAAAAAGCTGCTTTGCTTGTCGTGTCTTTTTCCTAATCTAGCTTGATAATATAGCAACATGTTTGTCTTCATAATGACTTCATGAACCACGAACAACAAAAACTCAAACAAGAATTTCTATCATTTATTTACAAGGCATCACGAATCACTTAGGCCTCGAAATATATCTTTTCAATGCACTTGGCAATGGCAACTCGTCACATTTTGTCGAATCCTCCATTGCGTCGGTAATTGTTAACCGGCAGAAATGCTTCAGCGAAGGCACTTGTCGTATGTCGCTCACTCGATAATTGTAATACCCAGTTTGATGCATACGGAATTTCGGCCCGAGTAATGGAATCTCGGGATTGGGATCTAATTCCAAAATTCCAAAAACTTTACGATACAGTAGCGATGTTGGGTCCAATAAATACTTATTAGACACCATCAAACCACTTGAAAAGTCTTCTACCAGCTCCTGTGTCGTCTTCAAATTTTCGTCGGTACATCCCAGAAACAGCGCAATATGTTCCTGTCTCGGTAACTCAAATAGCCTATCAATCACCTTTATTGTGCCCTCGCCTCTATCGTACATCTCAAAATGACGATAGATATTGCTTATCTCCCTGTAGTTAGTCTTGCTAACGTAGGCGAAAATTATGCAAAACGAATCCGGCCCTTTGCTCCAGTTCTCCTTTTCGGCTAGCACCCAGTCAATAATCTTCCCATCGAACGTGTATTTGTTGATCGATTCTCTCAGCGTTTTAGCCCACTGGATTTGAACAGATTCTGCATCGTCGAAAATTAAATACACCGTAACACATGAAATCAATTTCCGGATCTCTTTCTCATTGATGTACTTGTATTCCTTTTCTGTGGCATCATCCATTTTTGAGTCAAACTCGCAGATCTCAGGAAAGGTGGTATTGTGAGTATAACTCTGCGGCGCTTTATATACTCATTGGTAAACATGACATAGACTCATTATTTTTTGTTCAACTTGCTTCATAAAGGACACATTTTAAACATTTCAATTCAAAAGCCTGGACTTGTTACCACTGCCTCCAGAAAATCGTCAGAAAATATACAAGAATCTCTATCCGTATAAAATATTTGCATCGAGTGTGGCGCACACTTTTGTACGTCCTGGCTTTGTAAGTGGTACGAAACGTACAGTTTGAAAGAGAACTACGTGGCCGCAGATCCAGACGTTACGTACGTGCGTCGCGAACATACACACCTAGTACGACCCGGCCGTTACGAGAGGCAAAGTGATAATGGAAGACGACAATGTAGAAGACACAAATCATGAGTTGAATCTGAACCTTCAGGAAGGGGACTGTGACATCATAGACAATTACTTGGAAAATGCTTGCTTTGGCGCCTTTGGCGAGTCGTCGAATGACGAAGATCGGGAAAGAATCGTATTCGTAGAGGACTTCCATATGAGCGTATACCGCTGTACCGACTCCGGGACGGATTGGGATGAAATCAGTTTATATTACTGTTGGGCACATAACCCGATAGAAAAAATAATAAAGGACTTGGTGCCAAAGGAGTATGAGGATTGTGTGAAAGAGTTAAACGACAATGAGGGGTTTACGTATGCCGGGATACGAGTGCGTAGACCTCAGGATATCATAAGGGGAACATTGAAGCTAAGACAGCGCGCTATACGCCGCGAAATAGAAGGCATGCCTCCTCTCAGAAACTCTGAGGGCAAAATAGTTTCCCTTGGAGGCATTATATACCAGGAAGCCTTAGAAGAGTTCGGAGTTGACTTTTATATGCAAAATCACTTTATATGCAAATTTATATATGCAAATTATATGACTTTATAAAGACAATGGCTCGTTTGTTGTGAATGTATTGTTTCTAAATTATAAGTATATATTGCCAAGAGGTAAAAAGGACCTGGTTTAGGAAAGCTTGTCAGAACTTCGAAGACGCTCTGGAAATTTGCGGACGATGTTCTGGACTCGGAACTGATGTCGAAATGAAAGCAAAATTATGGTTAGACGAAGTGGAACAATACTTAAAATTGGGATCCGATTTTGTCGAAGCAAATTGTATAGTTAGATTTGCTGGCATCATCCATTTTGAGTCAAACTCGCAGATCTCAGAAAAGTTGTATTGCAAGTATAACTCTGCGGCGCTTTATATACTCATTTGTAAACATGACATAAACTCATTATTTATTACTTCAGCTGGCTTCAAAATCGACACATTTCAACAGCATGGACTTGTCACCACTGCCTCCGGAAATTCGTCAAAAAATATACAAACGTTTTGTTCGTTTGAATGCCAAAGGCGAAGAATTTTGCACAGAAGTAAAACTGACATGGTTTAAGAAAGCAACAAAAGCTTGTCAAAACTTCGAAGACGCTCTGGAAATTTGCGAACGATGTTCTGGACTCGGAACTGATATCTAAATGAAAGCAAAACTTTGGTTAGACGAAGTGAAACAATACCGATTTTGTCGAGGCAATAGTTAGATTTGCTAATTTTTTTCCGTTTACATTTTGGTGATGTATGTCATCAATATGTCATCCAGATACCGAGAGGCGATGAATGATCAAATCTGCAATTGTTCAGAAATAAAAAAAAGTTGAACCATTCTTTCATCCCCTTGTTATCTAACTCAATTTTTGGCTCCAGCAAGCCTAGGAAACTCAGTAACACATCTGTCTAGGAATCTCAGATCTGCCGCTGAACCCAGGAAAGTGAGTGAACAAATGCTGATGAAATTGGTCGGAATGCGGATCTAACAAATAACCTAAAACTCCTCTGTAATTTACACACTCTATTTTTCTGAAATCTGAAAGCTTTGAGGACGTCTGAAAATCACGAATATACGAATCGGGAAATTGAGTAAGCTGCTTAGTTATAAAACTCCACAAACTACACAAACTGCATTAAACATACGTCTCAAAAACACCATGCCGAAAACACTGAAGCGCTAACACCCGGGACCAAACATTTCCACATTCGATCTGAACTAGTTAATATCAATATAAGCTCTGACAAATTTGAAAAACAGCCAGATTGGACCATTTACATAGGAGTTATGGCCCTTGATTTTCTAAAATGTGCTATATTTTGGTCTCATTAAGACGAAAGAGCCTTCATTTGGGCGGATGTTAGTGAAACTTTTCAGGGATGATCAGTACCAAGCCTAGTTGTACATATCGTCACCGAGTTCCGGTTGAATGATTTTGGCTGAGTTATGTCCCTTTAATGGTTTTAATACACACACTTTGTCCAGACTAGTTCTCCTGAACCCCTTGCCGGATTTAAACGAAACCTTTTAGCGACGATCAGTTCCATGTCTAGTTGTGCAAATCATCGCCGTGTTCCGGTTGAATGATTTTTGGCAGAGTTATGGCCCTTTAAAGGTTTTAATACACAAACATTGTCCGGACTAGTTCTCCTGAACCTCTGGCTGGATTTCAACAAAACTTGGCAGGAATGATCAGTACCAAGCCTAGTTGCGTATATCATCGCCAAGTTCCGGTTGAATGATATTATACATAAACTTTATGTTTAGCCAGTAGAGCGTCCACAGGCCCTCTTGGGCCTCTTGTTTTAAAGATGATCTATCGCGAATTATCGACAATTAATCAAAATGTTACTAAGCATGAGAGCGTAAAATAAAGCCTATGGCCTAGCACCAATTCATCATTGCGTTTATATGCCCAGAATGGAAAAAAATGGTCCACTGCACTAAGTTTTGATCATACTAAATAAACAAGGAATAGAGATATATGTCACTTTCTCGAAAATGTTAACCAGTAGAACAACCTTGCGCTGTCGTCATCTTAATATTTGTGTAATGGTCACTTAACAAGAACTTTAATTTATAAATTATATTTAATTTCAGGTGCACTCAATGTACTCCAGTGACAGATAGATATTCCAGCAACATCGAGTCATACTATATTCCCACTGCTGAAACCTATACAATATGCCAACCACTTGAACAATGAGAGATTGACAATATTCCAATTAAAAAACGACAAGAGATATTCCAACCACATACAGACGCGAGACTTTCCAACTACATAGAAATACGAGACCTTCCAATCGCATAAAGACGTGAACTATTTCAACAGCATAAAATTGTGAGATATGTCAGCCACATATCAACCACATAAAGATGTAAGATTTACTGACCACATAATTATGTACATGGGAGATCCCAACAACGTAGTGATATGATATTAACAAACAACACTGATACATGACATGATATTACATATCAATCTCATCTAGAGATATAAGGTATTCCAACAACATATGCTTGATATATTATCCAGCCACATATATACCTGAGATATTCCAACCTTAAGAGATATATCAACCAATAAAGACCTGATAGATTTCAACCAAAAAGAGATCTAAGATATTTCAACCACTTCAAGATACCTCAACAACATACTGAATGACCCGAGATATTTCTACCACGCAGAGACCAAAAAATAAAATGTTCTAACCGCATGGAGACAATATATATTTCAACCACAGATGCTTCAGATTCAGATATTTTAACCACATAGATCAAAGATATTTCTACCACATGGATACAAAACTTATTACAACAGAAATAGGCCTGAGATATTTCAACCCCATGGAGATGTAAAATAGTCCAACAGCAGGGGCTTGAGGTGTTCCAAACACATAGAGACTTGAGGTTTTTCAACATAGTTACAGACATGAGATACAGAGGAAAAAGGAGCAGCTCTTCGCATCATATTTCATGAGTTGTATTATAGCCATGTATGAGCACATAAACAATGGAATGAAAAGCAGATAAAGACCGAGTGCACCGTCAAACATTAATGGTACGGTTCATCTGAAAGCAGCATAAATCAATCACAAATCAAAACCAGTGTGAACTAAGATACTTATTATGTGTTTCAAGAAATCTTCTTAGCTGAATTGCCAAAATTTACGCGTTGTAATGATTAATCAGTTGTAACTCACTGATCATCGGTTACTTAGGCATCCGATTATGGTGATTGATTATGAAAGTCTGTAAGCGGTCATTGGTAAAATGTAAAAATGCACTTTAATTAATGTTAAGAAACATGATTATCCAGGAGACAATCTGTCTTTCCAGGTATGTTACAATTAGATGTTTGATAAGTTTTACAATCAGCAAAATTGACTGGCGTGTTATGGAGATTAACTGAGATGATACTGTAGAAAAGGGCAAATTTTGACTAGTAATATATATGATTAATTCAGTAAACTCTTTTCGCTTTTCACACAATTTGATAAGAAGGTTTATATAGATTGTGTTTCATATCATATTCAGTGAGATTTTTCCTAGACCACACTTGAGTTTAACCTTTTAAGAGTTTGCTTCAATAAGATCGAGGATAATTTTGACAGTGAGTGAAATCAAAGAATGTGACAACAACAACATTTACAGTATTGACTTATGTTGTGAGTGAAACCAAAATCTATTGAGTAAAACAATCATATTTTTAGCATATTCTAGTGTTTGTTATGTATCAAAAATGAGATATAGGGTCCTATAGAAACCACAGCGTTCGACAAAAAACAACAGAAAGGGTGGTGAAGACAGGGTTACCGACTTGGAACGGTCAGTAGGCAATAAGGTCTACTGGTTAGATTGAATCGATTTTATATGCGCACAATCCTCGCTATTCTGTCTTTCCTCAGCGCCCAAATATACAAGATAGTGTAAACAAAACTACATCCCATCAAAAGGAATTCTTTAACAATAAAGTTCACATCCAGAGAAACTAACGAAAGAAACACATACAAAATAATAAACATCTCAGGATGTATCCAGAATCGTACTGAACAACCATAGTATTTGCAGCTAAAGAGAAAACCAATCTCTTTACGACCAGAAAACCTGAGGGACGAAAGCTCATGCACCCTCAAGGCACATTCAATTTTGCACGAATTATTGTGTAGTAAATGAAATGATTACTTATATCACATGATGTTATACATTTTGTATCAATGTCGTATATTTACTACGGCCAATATACTAAGATTTCTACCGAAATGGTTATACTTTTTAGCTCTACTGACCGAAGGCCAGCAGAGATTATGGGATAGCGAGTTGTCCGTCGTCTGTCCGTCGTCCATTAACTTTTGTCTTGTTTACGCGATAGGGACTTCATTATTACTCGATGTTTACGAAACTCTCCCAGTGTCATTATATCAATAAAAGCTCGGGTGTGTTCGAGAACCAGCAATATCGAAGTAGTAACACCAGAGTTATGGCCCTTGTTTTGCTGAAAATGCCATATTAAGCCTTATTTATACTCTAGCACCTTCATTTTGTATTTGATCTTTATGAAACTTTGTCGATGTTTTTATATCAATGGAAGCTCAGCGGATCGGAAACACCAGAGTTATGACCATGTTTTGCTAAAAAGTGCCCAATTAAGTCTTGTTTACACTCTGGCACCTGCATTTTGTATTTTACCTTTACGAAACTTATATCAATGAAAGCTCAGATCAGTTCGAAAACCAGCCAGATCAGATTTATAACACCAGAGTTGTGGCCCTTGTTTTGCTGAAAAGTGTAATTTTCTGCCTAGTTAACACTCTAGCACTTTCATTTATTATTCGATCTGTACCAAACTAACACAGCTCGTTAATTTCAATAAAAGATCGGAGAAGTTCAAAAACCAGCCAGATCGGACCATATACGCCGGAGTTATGGCCTTTGTTTTTGCTTAAAAAAAAAGCCATATTGTGCCTTGTGAACACTCTTATCTCCTTTTATTATTTGATCAAATTTCCCATGAAAATAAGATTAATGCAGAAATGACAGCACTCGACATCTCTAAGAAAATGGGAGTAATGCAGAAATGACAGCGCTCGACATCTACATGAAAATGAGAGTAATGCAGAAATGACAGCGCTCAACATCTACATGAAAATGGGAGTAATGCAGAAATGACAGAGCTCGACATGTCCATGAAAATGAGATTAATGCAGAAACGACAGCGCTCGACATCTCCATGAAAATGAGATTAATGCAGAAATGACAGCGCTCGAAATCTCCATGAAAATGAGAGCAATACAGAAATGACAGCACTCGACATCTCTATGAAAATAAGTGTAATGCAGAAATGACAGCACTCGACATCTCTATTAAAATGAAAGTAATGCGGAAATGACAGCGCTCGACATCTCCATGAAAATTAGAAGTAATGCAGGAATGACAGCGCTCGATATCTCTATGAAAATGGGAGTAATAAAGAAATGACAGCGCTCAAAATCTCCATGAAAATGAGATTAATGCAGAAATGACATCGCTCGACAACTCTATGAAAATGAGAGTAATGCAGAAATGACAGTAATCAACATCTCCATGAAAATGAGAGTAATGCAGAAATGACTGCGCTCGACATCTTCATGAAAATGAGAGTAATGCAGAAATGTCATCGTTCGACATCTCCATGAAAATGAGATTAATACAGAAATGACAGCGCTCGACATCTCTATGAAAATGAGAGTAATACAGAAATGACAGCACTCGACATCTCTAAGAAAATGGGAGTAATGAAAAATTGACAGCGCTCGACATCTACATCAAAATAAGAGTAATGGAGAAATGACAGCGCTCAACATCTACATGAAAATGGGAATAATGCAGAAATGACAGAGCTCGACATGTCCACGAAAATGAGATTAGCGCAGAAATGACAGCGCTCGACATCTACATGAAAATGAGAGTAATTCAGAAATGACAGTGCTCAACATCTACAAGAAAATTGGAGTAATGCAGAAATGACAGAGCTCGACATGTCCATGAAAATGAGAGTAATGCAGAAATGACAGCGCTCGACATCTACATGAAAATGAGAGTAATGCAGAAATGACAGTGCTCAACATCTACAAGAAAATTGGAGTAATGCAGAAATGACAGAGCTCGACATGTCCATGAAAATGAGATTAATGCAGAAATGACATCGCTCGACATCTCCATGAAAATGAGATTAATGCAGAAAGGACAGCGCTCGAAATCTACATGAAAATCAGAGTAATGCAAAAATGACAGCGCTCGACATCTCCATGAAAATGAGATTAATGCAGAAATGATAGCGCTCGACATCTACATGAACATGAGAGTAATGCAGAAATGACAGCGCTCGACATCTCTATGAAAATAAGATTAATGCAGAAATGACAGCGCTCAACATCTCCATGAAAATGGGCGTAATGCAGAAATGAGAGCGCTCGAAATCTACATGAAAATGGGAGTAATGCACAAATGACAGCGCTCGACATCTACATGAAAATGGGAGTAATGCAGAAATGACGGCGCTCGACATCTACATCAAAATGAGATTAATGCAGAAATGACAGCGCTCGACATCTCCATGAAAATGAGATTAATGCAGAAATAACAGTGCTCGACACCTCCATGAAAATGCGAGTAATGCAGAAATGACAGCGCTCGACATCTGTCGTTTGAGCATTAATCTCATTTTCATGGAAATGTCGTGCTATGTCATTTCTGCATTTTCCCTCTATGAAAATGAGAGTAATACAGAAATGACAGCCCTCGACATCTCTAAGAAAATGGGAGTAATGCAGAAATGACGGCGCTCGACATCTACATAAATGAGAGTAATGCAGAAATGACAGCGCTCGACATCTACATGAAAATGGGAGTAATGCAGAAATGATAGATCTCGACATGTCCTTGAAAATGAGATTAATGCAGAAATGACAGCACTCGACATCTCCATGAACATGAGAGTAATGCAGAAATGACAGCGCTCAACATCTACATGAAAATGAGAGTACTGCAGAAATGACCGCGCTCGACATTAACATGAAAATGGGAGTAATGCAGAAATGACAGCACTCGACATCTCTATGAAAATGAGATTAATTGAGAAATGACAGCGCTCGACATGTCCATGAAAATGAGATTAATGCAGAAATGACAGCGCTCGACGACTCCATGAAAATGAGAGTATTGCAGAAATGACAGCGCTCGACATCTCCATGAAAATGAGAGTATTGCAAAAATGACAGCGCTCGACATCTGCATGAAAATGAGAGTAATGCAGAAATGACAGCGCTCGACATCTCCATGAAAATGAGTGGAATGCAGAAATGACAGCACACGACATCTCTAAGAAAATGGAATTAAGGCAGAAAAGACAGCGCTGGACATCTTATTGAAAATGAGAGTAATGCAGAAATGTCAGCACTCAACATCTACATGAAAATGAGAGAAATGCAGAAATGACATAGCACGACATGTCCATGAAAATGAGATTAATGCTCAAACGACAGCGCTCATCTTCTCCATGAAAATCAGATTAATGCAGAAATGACAGCACTCGACACCTACATGAAAATCAAATTAATGCAGAATTGACAGCGCTCGACATCTACATGAAAATGGGAGTAATGCAGAAATGAGAGAGCTCGACATCTCCATGAAAATGAGATTATTTCAGAAATGACAGCGCTCGACATCTACATGAAAATGAGAGTAATGCAGAAATGACAGCGCTCAACACCTACATGAAAATGGGAGTAATGCAGAAATGACAGCGCTCGACATCTACATAAAAATGGGAGTAATGCAGAAATGACAGAGCTCGACATGTCCATGAAAATGAGATTAATGCAGAAGAGACAGCACTCGACATCTCCATGAAAATGAGATTAATACAGAAATGACAGTGCTCGACATCTCTATGAAAATAAGAGTAATACAGAAATGACAGCACTCGACATCTCTAAGAAAATGGTAGTAATGCAAAAATGACAGCACTCGACATCTACATCAAAATGAGAGTAATGCAGAAATGACAGCGCTCGACATCTACATCAAAATGGGAATAATGCAGAAATGACAGAGCCCGATATGTCCATGAAAATGAGATTAACGTAGAAATGACAGCGCTCGACATCTACATGAAAATTGGAGTAATGCAGAAATGACAGCGTTCGACATCTACATGAAAATGAGAGTAATGCAGAAATGACAGTGCTCAACATCTACATGAAAATGGGAGTAATGCAGAAATGACAGAGCTCGACATGTCCATGAAAATGAGATTAATGCAGAAATGACAGCGCTCGACATCTCCATGAAAATGAGATTAATGCAGAAAGTACAGCGCTCGACATCTACATGATAATGAGAGTAATGCAAAAATGACAGGGCTCGACATCTACATGAAAATGGGAGTAATGCAGAAATGACAGAGCTCGACATCTCCATGAAAATGATATTAATGCAGAAATGATAGCGCTCGACATCTACATGAAAATGAGAGTAAAGCAGAAATGACAGCGCTCGACATCTACATGAAAATGGGAGTAATGCAGAAATGACAGCGCTCGACATCTCCATGAAAATGGGAGTAATGCAGAACTGACAGCTCTCGAAATCTACATGAAAATGGGAGTAATGCACAAATGACAGCGCTCGACATCTACATAAAAATGGGAGTAATGCAGAATTGACAGCGCTCGACATCTACATGAAAATGAGATTAATGCAGAAATGACAGCGCTCGACATCTCCATGAAAATGAGAGTAATGCAGAAATGACAGTGCTCGACATCTCCATGAAAATGCGAGTAATGCAGAAATGACAGCGCTCGACATCTCCATGAAAATGAGAGCAATACAGAACTGACAGCACTCGACATGTCTATGAAAATGAAAGTAAAGCGGAAATGACAGCGCTCGACATCTACATGAAAATGGTAGTAATGCAGAAATGACAGCGCTCGACATGTCCATGAAAATGAGATTAATGCAGAAATGATAGCGCTCGACATCTCCATGAAAATGAGATTAATACAGAAATGACAGTGTCCGACATCTCTATGAAAATTCGAGTAATACAGAAATGACAGCCCTAGACATCTCTAAGAAAATGGGAGTAATGCAGAAATGCCGGCGCTCGACATCTACATCAAAATGAGAGTAATGCAGAAATGACAGACCTCGACATCTACATGAAGATGGGAGTAATGCAGAAATGATAGAGCTCGACATGTCCTTGAAAATGAGATTAATGCAGAAATGACAGCGTTCGACATCTCCATGAACATGAGAGTAATGCAGAAATGACAGCGCTCAACGTCTACATGAAAATGAGAGTAATGCAGAAATGACAGCGCTCGACATCTACATGAAAATGGGAGTAATGCAGAAATGACAGCGCTCGACATCTCTAATAAAAATGAGATTAATGAAGAAATGACAGCACTCAACATGTCCATGAAAATGAGAGTAATACAGAAATGACAGCGCTCGACATCTCCATGAAAATGAGAGTAATGCAGAAATGACAGCGATCGACATCTCCATGAAAATGAGAGTAATGCAGAAATGACAGTGCTCGACCTCTCCATGAAAATGCGAGTAATGCAGAAATGACAGCGCTCGACATCTCCATGAAAATGAGAGCAATACAGAAATGACAGCACTCGACATCTCTATGAAAATGAGTGTAATGCAGAAATGACAGCACTCGACATCTCTATGAAAATGAAAGTAATGCGAAAATGACAGCGCTCGACATCTCCATGAAACTTGGAAGTAATGCAGGAATTACAGCGCTCGATATCTCCATGAAAAAGGGAGTAATAAAGAAATGGCAGCGCTCAAAATCTCCAAGAAAATGAGATTAATGCAGAAATGATAGCGCTCGACATATCTATGAAAATGGGAGTAATGCAGAAATGACAGCGATCGACATCTCCATGAAAATGAGAGTAATGCAGAAATGTCAGCGCTCGACATCTACATGAAAATGAGAGTAATGCAGAAATGACAGCGCTCGACATCTACATGAAAATGGGAGTAATGCAGAAATGACAGAACTCGACAGGTCCATGAAAATGAGATTAATGCAGAAATGACAGCGCTCGACATCTACATGAAAATGGGAGTAATGCAGAAATGACAGCGCTCGACATCTCCATGAAAATGAGATTAATGCAGAAATGACAGCGCTCGACATCTCCATGAAAATGGGAGTAATGCAGAAATGACAGCGCTGGACATCTACATGAAAATGGGAGTAATGCAGAAATGATAGCGCTCGACATCTACATGAAAATTGGAGTAATGCAGAAATGACAGCGCTCGACATCTACATGAAAATGACATTAATGCAGAAATGACAGCACTCGACATCTCCATGAAAATGAGAGTAACGCAGATATGACAGCGCTCGACATCTCAATGAAAAAGAGTGTCATGCTGAAATGACAGCAATCGACATCTCCATGAAAATGAGAGTAATGCAGAAATGACAGCGCTCGACATCTCCATTAAAATGAGAGTAATGCAGAAATGACAGCGCTCGACATCTCCATGAAACTTGGAAGTAATGCAGATATGACAGCGCTCGATATCTCCATGAAAATGGGAGTAATAAAGAAATGGTAGCGCTCAAAATCTCCAAGAAAATGAGATTAATGCAGAAATGATAGTGCTCGACATCTCTATGAAAATGGGAGTAATGCAGAAATGACACCGATCGACATCTCCATGAAAATGGGAGTAATGCAGAAATGACAGAACTCGACAGGTCCATGAAAATGAGATTAATGCAGAAATGACAGCGCTCGACATCTACATGAAAATGAGAGTAATGCAGAAATGACAGCACTCGACATCTACATGAAAATGGGAGTAATGCAGAAATGACAGCGCTCGACATCTCCATGAATGTGAGATTAATGCAAAAATGACAGCGCTCGACATCTCCATGAAAATGGGAGTAATGCAGAAATGACAGCGATAGACATCTACATGAAAATGGGAGTAATGCAGAAATTACAGCGCTCGACATCTACATGAAAATTGGAGTAATGCAGAAATGACAGCGCTCGACATCTACATGAAAATGAGATTAGTGCAGAAATGACAGCACTCGACATCTCCATGAAAATGAGAGTAACGCAGATATGACAGCGCTCGACATCTCAATGAAAAAGAGTGTCATGCGGAAATGACAGCAATCGACATCTCCATGAAAATGAGAGTAATGCACAAATGACAGCGCTCGACATCTCCATTAAAATGAGAGTAATACAGAAATGACAGCACTCGACATCTCTATGAAAATGAGTGTAATGCAGAAATGACAGCACTCGACATCTCTATGAAAATGAAAGTAATGTAGGAATAACAGTGTGCGACATCTCTATGAAAATGAGAGTAAGGCAGAAATGACAGCGCTCGACATCTCTATGAAAATTCGAGTAATGCAGAAATGACAGCACACGACATCTCTATGAAAATGAGAATAATGCAAAACTGACAGCGCTCGACATCTACATGAAAATGGGAGTAATGCAGAAATGACAGCGCTCGACATCTACATGAAAATGGGAGTAATGCAGAAATGACAGCACTCGACATCTCCATGAAAATGAGTGTCATACAGAAATGACAGCGCTCGACATCTTTATGAAAATGAGAGTAATACAGAAATGACAGCCCTCGACAACTCTATGAAAATGAGTGTAATGCACAAATGACAACACTCAACATCTTTATGAAAATGAAAGTAATGCAGAAATGACAGCGCTCGACATCTACATGAAAATGGGAGTAATGCAGATATGACAGCGCTCGACACCTCTCTGAAAATGAGATTAATGCAGAAATGACAGCACCCGACATCTACATGAAAATGGGAATAATGCAGAAATGACAGCGCTTAACATCTCCATGACAATTGGAGTAATAAAGAAATGACAGTGCTCAAAATCACCATGAAAGTGAGATTAATGCAGAAATGACAGCACTCGACATCTCTATCAAAATGGTGGTAATGCAGAAATGATAGCGCTCGAAATCTACATGAAATTGGGAGTAATACAGAAATGACAGTGCTTAACATCTTTATGAAAATGGGAATAATGCAGAAATGACAGCGCTCGACATCTACATGAAAATGGGAGTAATGCAGAAATGACAGCGCTCGACATCTGCAAGAAAATGAGATTAATGCAAAAATGACAGCGCTCGACATCTCCATGAAAATGAGAATAATGCAGAAATGACAGTGCTCGACATCTCCATGAAAATGAGACTAATGCAGAAATGACAGCGTTCGACATCTCCATGAAAATGAGACTAATGCAGAAATGACAGCGTTCGACATCTCCATGAAAATGAGACTAATGCAGAAATGACAGCGTTCGACATCTCCATGAAAATGAGACTAATGCAGAAATGACAGCGTTCGACATCTCTATGAAAATGAGAGTAATGCAGAAATGACAGTGCCCAACATCTTTATGAAAATGAGAATAATGCAGAAATGACAGTGCTCGACATCTCCATGAAAATGAGAGTAATACAGAAATGACAGCGTTCGACATCTCTATAAAAATTAGTGTAATGCACAAATGACAGCACACGACATTTCTATGAAAATGAAAGTAATGCAGAAATGACAGCCCTCGACATCTCCATGAAAATTGGAGTAAAGGCAGGAATGAGAGTGCTCGACATCTCTATGAAAATGGGAATAGTACATAAATGACAGCGCTCGACATCTCGATGAAAATGAGAGTAATGTAGAAATGAGAGGGCTCGACATCTCCATGAAAATGGGAGTAATGCAGGAATGACAGCCCTCGACATCTCTATGAAAATGGGAGTAGTACAGAAATAACAGCGTTCGACATCTCCATGGAAATGGGAGTAATACAGAAATGACAGCGATTGACATCTCCAGAAAAATGGGAGTAATGCAGAAATGACAGCGCTCGACATCTACATAAAAATGGGAGTAATTAAGAAATGACAGCGATCGACATCTCTATGAAAATAAGCTTAATGCAGAAATGACAGCACCCGACATCTACATGAAAATGATAGTAATGCAGAAATGACAGCGCTCAACATCTCCATGAAAATGGGAGTTATGCAGGAATGACAGCGCTCGACATCACCATGAAAATTGGAGTAATAAAGAAATGACAGTGCTTAAAATCTCAAAAAAATGAGATTAATGCAGAAATGCCAGCACTCGACATCTCTATGAAAATGGTAGTAATGCAGAAATGACAGCGCTCGAAATCTACATGAAAATGGGTGTAATGCAGAAATAATAGCACTCAAAATCTCCATGAAAATGAGATTAATGCAGAAATGACAGCACTCGACATCTCCATGAAAATGGGAATAATGCATAAATGAGAGTGCTCGACATCTCTATGAAAATGAGAGTAATGCAGAAATGACAGCGCTCGACATCTCTATAAAAATGCGTGTAATGCAGAAATGACCCCACTCGACATCTCTATGAAAATGGGAGTAATGCAGAAATGACAGTGCTCAACATCTTTATGAAAATGAGAATAATGCAGAAATGACAGTGCTCGACATCTTCATGAAAATGAGAGTAATACAGAAATGACAGCGCTCGACATCTCTATGAAAGTGAGAGTAATACAGAAATGACAGCACTCGACATCTCTAAGAAAATGGGAGTAGTGCAGAAATGACAGCGCTCGACATCCACATTAAAATGAGAGCAATGCAGAAATAACAGCGCTCAAAATCTACATGAAAATGGAAGTAATGCAGAAATGACTGAGCTCGACATGTCCATGAAAATGAAATTAATGCAGAAATGACAGCGCTCGACATCTCGATCAAAATGGGAGTAATGCAAAAATGACAGGACTCGACATCTACATGAAAATGGGAGTAATGCAGAAATGACAGCGCTCGACATCTCTATGAAAATGAGATTAATGCAGAAATGACAGCGCTCGACATCTCTATGAAAATTGGAATAATGCAGAAATGACAGCGCTCAACATCTCCATGAAAATGGGAGTTATGCAGGAATGACAGCGCTCGACATCTCCATGAAAATGAAGTAATAAAGAAATGACAGCAATCAAAATCTCCATGAAAATGAGATTAATTTAGAAATGAAAGCGCTCGACATCTCTGTTGAAATTGTAGTAATGCAGAAATGACAGCGCTCGATATCTCCATGAAAATGAGATTAATGCAGAAATGACAGCACTCGACATCTCCATGAAAATGGGAGTAATGCAGAAATGACTGCGCTCGAAATCTACATGAAATGGGAGTAATGCAGAAATGACAGCGTTTGACATCTACATGAAAATGGGAGTAATGCAGAAAGGACAGCGCTCGACATCTCCATGAAAATGAGAGTAATGCAGATATGGCAGCGCACGACTTCTCCATGAAAATGAGTCTAATGCAGAAATGACAGCAATCGACATCTCTATGAAAATGGGAGTAATGCAGAAATGACAGTGCTCGACATCTCCAGGAAAATGAGACTAATGCAGAAATGAAAGTGCTTGACTTCTCCATGAAAATGAGATTAATGCAGAAATAACAGAATTCGACATCTCCATTAAAATGAGAGTAATACAGAAATGACAGCACTCAAAATCTACATGAAAATGGAAGTAATGCAGAAATGACAGAGCTCGACATGTCCATGAAAATGAGAATAATGCAGAAATGGCAGCGCTCGATATCTTTATGAAAATGGGATTAATGCAGAAATGACAGGACTCGACATCTACATGAAAATGGGAGTAATGCAGAAATGACAGCGCTCGACATCTCTATGAAAATGAGATTAATGCAGAAATGACAGCGCTCGACATCTCTATGAAAATTGGAATAATGCAGAAATGACAGCGCTCAACATCTCCATGAAAATGGGAGTTATGCAGGAATGACAGCGCTCGACATCTCCATGAAAATGGAGTAATAAAGAAATGACAGCAATCAAAATCTCCATGAAAATGAGATTAATTTAGAAATGACAGCGCTCGACATCTCTGTTAAAATTGTAGTACTGCAGAAATGACAGCGCTCGACATCTCCATGAAAATGAGATTAATGCAGAAATGACAGCACTCGACATCTCCATGAAAATGGGAATAATGCAGAAATGACTGCGCTCGAAATCTACATGAAATGGGAGTAATGCAGAAATGACAGCGTTTGACATCTACATGAAAATGGGAGTAATGCAGAAAGGACAGCGCTCGACATCTCCATGAAAATGAGAGTAATGCAGATATGGCAGCGCACGACTTCTCCATGAAAATGAGTCTAATGCAGAAATGACAGCAATCGACATCTCTATGAAAATGGGAGTAATGCAGAAATGACAGTGCTCGACATCACCATGAAAATGAGACTAATGCAGAAATGAAAGTGCTTGACTTCTCCATGAAAATGAGATTAATGCAGAAATGACAGAATTCGACATCTCCATTAAAATGAGAGTAATACAGAAATGACAGCACTCGACATCTCTATGAAAATGAGTGCAATGCAGAAATGACAGCACTCGACATCTCTATGAAAATGAAAGTAACGCAGGAATGACAGTACGTGACATCTCTATGAAAATGAGAGTAATGCAGAAATGACAGCGCTCGACATCTCTATGAAAATTCGAGTAATGCAGAAATGACAGTGCCCAACATCTTTATGAAAATGAGAATAATGCAGAAATGACAGTGCTCGACATCTCCATGAAAATGAGAGTAATACAGAAATGACAGCGCTCGACATCTCTATGAAAATGAGAGTAATACAGAAATGACAGCGCTCGACATCTCTATGCAAATGATTGTAATGCAGAAATGACAGCACTCGACATCTCTATGAAAATGAAAGTAAAGCAGGAATGACAGTGCGCGACATCTCCATGAAAATGAGAGTTATGCAGAAATGACAGCGCTCGACATATCTATGAAAATTCGAGTAATGCAGAAATGACAGAGCTCGACATCGACATGAAAATGGAAGTAATGCAGAAATGACAGCGCCCGACATCTCTATGAAAATGAGATTAATGCAGAAATGACAGCGCTCGACATCTCTATGAAAATTGGAGTAATGCAGAAATGACAGCGCTCAACATCTCCATGAAAATGGGAGTTATGCAGGAATGACAGCGCTCGACATCTCCATGAAAATGGAGTAATAAAGAAATGACAGCAATCAAAATCTCCATGAAAATGAGATTAATTTAGAAATGACAGCGCTCGACATCTCTGTTAAAATGGTAGTAATGCAGAAATGACAGCGCTCGAGATTTCCATGAAAATGAGATTAATGCAGATATGACAGCGCTCGACATCTCCATGAAAATGGGAGTAATGCAGGAATGACTGCGCTCGACATCTACATGAAAATGGGAGTAATGCAGAATGACAGCGCTTGACATCTACATTTAAATGGGAGTAATGCAGAAAGGACAGCGCTCGACATCTACATGAAAATGAGATTAATGCAGAAATGACAGCGCTCGACATCTCCATGAAAATGAGAGTAATACAGAAATGACAGCGCTCGACATCTCTATGAAAATGAGAGTTATACAGAAATGACAGCGCTCGACATCTCTATGAAAATGATTGTAATGCAGAAATGACAGCACTCGACATCTCTATGAAAATGAAAGTAATGCAGGAATGACAGTGCAGGACATCTCCATGAAAATGAGAGTTATGCAGAAATGACAGCGCTCGACATATCTATGAAAATTCGAGTAAAGCAGAAATGACAGTGCCCAACATCTTTATGAAAATGAGAATAATGCAGAAATGACAGTGCTCGACATCTACATGAAAAAGGAAGTAATGCAGAAATGACAGCGCTCGACATCTCTATGAAAATGAGATTAATGCAGAAATGACAGCGCTCGACATCTATATGAAAATTGGAGTAATGCAGAAATGACAGCGCTCAACATCTCCATGAAAATGGGAGTTATGCAGGAATGACAGCGCTCGACATATCCATGAAAATTGAGTAATAAAGAAATGACAGCAATCAAAATCTCCATGAAAATGAGATTAATCTAGAAATGACAGCGCTCGACATCTCTGTTAAAATGGTAGTAATGCAGAAATGACAGCGCTCGACATTTCCATGAAAATGAGATTAATGCAGAAATGACAGCGCTCGACAACTCCATGAAAATGGGAGTAATGCAGGAATGACAGCGCTCGACATCTACATGAAAATGGGAGTAATGCAGAAATGACAGCGCTTGACATCTACATGAAAATGGGAGTAATGCAGAAAGGACAGCGCTCGACATCTACGTGAAAATGAGATTAATGCAGAAATGACAGCGCTCGACATCTCCATGAAAATGAGAGTAATGCAGAAATGACAGCGCTCGACATCTCTATGAAAATGATTGTAATGCAGAAATGACAGCACTCGACATCTCTATGAAAATGAAAGTAATGCAGGAATGACAGAACGCGACATTTCCATAAAAATGAGAGTTATGCAGAAATGACAGCGCTCGACATATCTATGAAAATTCGAGTAATGCAGAAATGACAGTGCCCAACATCTTTATGAAAATGAGAATAATGCAGAATTGACAGTGCTTGACATCTCCATAAAAATGAGAGTAATACAGAAATGACAGCGTTCGACATCTCTATGAAAATGGGAGTAATGCAGAAATGACAGCGCTCGACATCTTCATGAAACTGAGATTAAAGCAGAAATGACAGCGCTCGATATCTTTATGAAAATGGGAGTATAGCAGAAATGACAGCACTAGACATCTACATGAAAATGGTAGTAAGCAGAAATGACAGCGCTCGACATCTCTATGAAAATGGGAGTAATGCAGAAATGACAGCACTTGGCAACTACATGAAAATGGGAGTAATGCAGAAATGACAGCGCTCAACATCTCCATGAAAATGGGAATTATGCAGGAATGACAGCGCTCGAGATCTCCATGATTATGGAGTAATAAAGAAATGACAGCACTCAAAATCTCCATGAAAATGAGATTAATTTAGAAATGACAGCGCTCGAAATCTCTGTTAAAATGAGATTAATGCAGAAATGACAGCGCTCCACATCTCCATGAAAATTGGAGTAATGCAGAAATGACTGCGCTCGACATCTACATGAAAATGGGAGTAATGCAGAAATGACAGCGCTTGACATCTCCATGAAAATGAGAGTAATACAGAAATGACAGCACTCGACATCTCTGTGAAAATGAGTGTAATGCAGAAATGACAGCACTCGACATCTCTATGAAAATGAAAGTAATGCAGGAATGACAGTGCGCGACATCTCTATGAAAATGGGAGTAATGCAGAAATGACAGCGCTCAACATCTTCATGAAAATGGGATTGATGCAGGAATGACAGCGCTCGACATCTCCATGAAAATGGAGTAATAAAGAAATGACAGCACTCAAAATCTCCATGAAAATGAGAATAATTAAGAAATCACAGCGCTCGAAGTCTCTGTTAAAATGGTAGTAATGCAGAAATGACAGCGCTCGACATCTCCATGAAAATGAGATTAATGCAGAAATGACAGCGCTCGACATCTCCATGAAAATGGGAGTAATGCAGAAATGACTGCGCTCGACATCTACATGAAAATGGGAGTAATGCAGAAATGACAGCGCTTGACATCTCCATGAAAATTTGAGTAATGCAGAAATGACAGCGCTCGACATCTAAATGAAAATGAGATTAATGCAGAAATGACAGCGCTCGACATCTCCATGAAAATGAGTGTAATGCAGATATGGCAGCGCTCGACTTCTCCATGAAAATGAGTGTAATGCAGAAATGACAGCAATCGACATCTCTATGAAAATGGGAGTAATGCAGAAATGACAGTGCTCGACATCTCCATGAAAATGAGACTAATACAGAAATGACAGTGCTTGACATCTCCATGAAAATGAGAGTAATGCAGAAATGACAGCGCTCGACATCTACATGAAAATGAGAGTAATACAGAAATGACAGCACTCGACATCTCTATGAAATTGAGAGTAATGCAGATATGACGGCACTCGACATCTCTATGAAAATGGGAGTAGTGCAGAATGACAGCGCTCGACATCTACATGAAAATGAGAGCTATGCAGAAATAACAGCGTCCAAAGTCTACATGAAAACGGAAGTAATGCAGAAATGACAGAGCTCGACATGTCCATGAAAATGAGATTAATGCAGAAATGTCAGCGCTCGACATCTCAATGAAAATGGGAGTAATGCACAAATGACAGTGCTCGACATCTCCATGAAAATGGGAGTAATACATGAATGACAGCGCTCGACATCTCTATGAAAATGGGAGTAATGCAGAAATGACAGCGCTCGACATCTCCATGAAAATGCGATTAAAGCAGAAATGACAGCGCTCGATATCTTTATGAAAATGGGAGTAATGCAGAAATGACAGCACTCGACATCTACATGAAAATGAGAGTAATGCAGAAATGACAGCGCTCGACATCCCTATGAAAATGAGTTTAATGCAGAAATGACACCGCTCGACATCTCTATGAAAATTGGAGTAATGCAGAAATGACAGCGCTCAACATCTCCATGAAAATGGGAGTTATGCAGGAATGACAGCGCTCGACATCTCCATGAAAATGGAGTAATAAAGAAATGACAGCAATCAAAATGTCCATGAAAAGGAGATTAATTTAGAAATGACAGCGCTCGACATCTCTATTAAAATGGTAGTAATGCAGAAATGACAGCGCTCGACATCTCCATTAAAATGAGATTAATGCAGAAATGACAGCGCTCAACATCTCCATGAAAATGGGAGTAATGCAGAAATGACTGCGTTCAACATCTACATGAAAATAGGAGTAATGCAGAAATGACAGCGCTTGACATCTACATGAAAATGGGAGTAATGCAGAAAGGACAGCACTCGACATCTCCATGAAAATGAAAGTAATGCATGAATGACAGTGCCCTACATCTTTATGAAAATGAGAGTAATGCAGAAATGACAGCGCTCGACATCTTCATGAAAATGAGATTAAAGCAGAAATGACAGCGCTCGATATCTTTATGAAAATGGGAGTAATGGAGAAATGACAGCACTAGACATCTACATGAAAATGGGAGTAATGCAGAAATGACAGCGCTAGACATCTCTATGAAAATGGGAGTAATGCAGAAATGACAGCACTCGGCAACTACATGAAAATGGGAGTAATGCAGAAATGACAGCGCTCAACATCTCCATGAAAATGGGAATTATGCAGGAATGACAGCGCTCGAGATCTCCATGATTATGGAGTAATAAAGAAATGACAGCACTCAAAATCTCCATGAAAATGAGATTAATTTAGAAATGACAGCGCTCGAAATCTCTGTTAAAATGAGATTAATGCAGAAATGACAGCGCTCCACATCTCCATGAAAATTGGAGTAATGCAGAAATGACTGCGCTCGACATCTACATGAAAATGGGAGTAATGCAGAAATGACAGCGCTTGACATCTCCATGAAAATGAGAGTAATACAGAAATGACAGCACTCGACATCTCTATGAAAATGAGTGTAATGCAGAAATGACAGCACACGACATCTCTATGAAAATGAAAGTAATGCAGGAATGACAGTGCGCGACATCTCTATGAAAATGGGAGTAATGCAGAAATGACAGCGCTCAACATCTTCATGAAAATGGGATTGATGCAGGAATGACAGCGCTCGACATCTCCATGAAAATGGAGTAATAAAGAAATGACAGCACTCAAAATCTCCATGAAAATGAGAATAATTAAGAAATCACAGCGCTCGAAGTCTCTGTTAAAATGGTAGTAATGCAGAAATGACAGCGCTCGACATCTCCATGAAAATGAGATTAATGCAGAAATGACAGCGCTCGACATCTCCATGAAAATGGGAGTAATGCAGAAATGACAGCACTTGACATCTACATGAAAATGGGAGTAATGCAGAAATGACAGCGCTCGACATCTACATGAAAATGAGATTAATGCAGAAATGACAGCGCTCGACATCTCCATGAAAATGAGTGTAATGCAGATATGGCAGCGCTCGACTTCTCCATGAAAATGAGTGTAATGCAGAAATGACAGCAATCGACATCTCTATGAAAATGGGAGTAATGCAGAAATGACAGTGCTCGACATCTCCATGAAAATGAGACTAATACAGAAATGACAGTGCTTGACATCTCCATGAAAATGAGAGTAATGCAGAAATGACAGCGCTAGACATCTACATGAAAATGAGAGTAATGCAGATTTGACGGCACTCGACATCTCTATGAAAATGGGAGTAGTGCAGAATGACAGCGCTCGACATCTACATGAAAATGAGAGCTATGCAGAAATAACACCGCTCAAAGTCTACATGAAAATGGAAGTAATGCAGAAATGACAGAGCTCGACATGTCCATGAAAATGATATTAATGCATAAATGTCAGCGCTCAACATCTCCATGAAAATGAAAGTAATGCAGGAATGACAGAACGCGACATTTCCATAAAAATGAGAGTTATGCAGAAATGACAGCGCTCGACATATCTATGAAAATTCGAGTAATGCAGAAATGACAGTGCCCAACATCTTTATGAAAATGAGAATAATGCAGAATTGACAGTGCTTGACATCTCCATAAAAATGAGAGTAATACAGAAATGACAGCGTTCGACATCTCTATGAAAATGGGAGTAATGCAGAAATGACAGCGCTCGACATCTTCATGAAAATGAGATTAAAGCAGAAATGACAGCGCTCGATATCTTTATGAAAATGGGAGTAATGCAGAAATGACAGCACTAGACATCTACATGAAAATGGTAGTAAGCAGAAATGACAGCGCTCGACATCTCTATGAAAATGGGAGTAATGCAGAAATGACAGCACTCGGCAACTACATGAAAATGGGAGTAATGCAGAAATGACAGCGCTCAACATCTCCATGAAAATGGGAATTATGCATGAATGACAGCGCTCGAGATCTCCATGATTATGGAGTAATAAAGAAATGACAGCACTCAAAATCTCCATGAAAATGAGATTAATTTAGAAATGACAGCGCTCGAAATCTCTGTTAAAATGAGATTAATGCAGAAATGACAGCGCTCCACATCTCCATGAAAATTGGAGTAATGCAGAAATGACTGCGCTCGACATCTACATGAAAATGGGAGTAATGCAGAAATGACAGCGCTTGACATCTCCATGAAAATGAGAGTAATACAGAAATGACAGCACTCGACATCTCTTTGAAAATGAGTGTAATGCAGAAATGACAGCACTCGACATCTCTATGAAAATGAAAGTAATGCAGGAATGACAGTGCGCGACATCTCTATGAAAATGGGAGTAATGCAGAAATGACAGCGCTCAACATCTTCATGAAAATGGGATTGATGCAGGAATGACAGCGCTCGACATCTCCATGAAAATGGAGTAATAAAGAAATGACAGCACTCAAAATCTCCATGAAAATGAGAATAATTAAGAAATCACAGCGCTCGAAGTCTCTGTTAAAATGGTAGTAATGCAGAAATGACAGCGCTCGACATCTCCATGAAAATGAGATTAATGCAGAAATGACAGCGCTCGACATCTCCATGAAAATGGGAGTAATGCAGAAATGACTGCGCTCGACATCTACATGAAAATGGGAGTAATGCAGAAATGACAGCGCTTGACATCTCCATGAAAATGGGAGTAATGCAGAAATGACAGCGCTCGACATCTAAATGAAAATGAGATTAATGCAGAAATGACAGCGCTCGACATCTCCATGAAAATGAGTGTAATGCAGATATGGCAGCGCTCGACTTCTCCATGAAAATGAGTGTAATGCAGAAATGACAGCAATCGACATCTCTATGAAAATGGGAGTAATGCAGAAATGACAGTGCTCGACATCTCCATGAAAATGAGACTAATACAGAAATGACAGTGCTTGACATCTCCATGAAAATGAGAGTAATGCAGAAATGACAGCGCTCGACATCTACATGAAAATGAGAGTAATACAGAAATGACAGCACTCGACATCTCTATGAAATTGAGAGTAATGCAGATATGACGGCACCCGACATCTCTATGAAAATGGGAGTAGTGCAGAATGACAGCGCTCGACATCTACATGAAAATGAGAGCTATGCAGAAATAACAGCGTCCAAAGTCTACATGAAAATGGAAGTAATGCAGAAATGACAGAGCTCGACATGTCCATGAAAATGAGATTAATGCAGAAATGTCAGCGCTCGACATCTCAATGAAAATGGGAGTAATGCACAAATGACAGTGCTCGACATCTCCATGAAAATGGGAGTAATACATGAATGACAGCGCTCGACATCTCTATGAAAATGGGAGTAATGCAGAAATGACAGCGCTCGACATCTCCATGAAAATGCGATTAAAGCAGAAATGACAGCGCTCGATATCTTTATGAAAATGGGAGTAATGCAGAAATGACAGCACTCGACATCTACATGAAAATGAGAGTAATGCAGAAATGACAGCGCTCGACATCCCTATGAAAATGAGTTTAATGCAGAAATGACACCGCTCGACATCTCTATGAAAATTGGAGTAATGCAGAAATGACAGCGCTCAACATCTCCATGAAAATGGGAGTTATGCAGGAATGACAGCGCTCGACATCTCCATGAAAATGGAGTAATAAAGAAATGACAGCAATCAAAATGTCCATGAAAAGGAGATTAATTTAGAAATGACAGCGCTCGACATCTCTATTAAAATGGTAGTAATGCAGAAATGACAGCGCTCGACATCTCCATTAAAATGAGATTAATGCAGAAATGACAGCGCTCAACATCTCCATGAAAATGGGAGTAATGCAGAAATGACTGCGTTCAACATCTACATGAAAATAGGAGTAATGCAGAAATGACAGCGCTTGACATCTACATGAAAATGGGAGTAATGCAGAAAGGACAGCACTCGACATCTCCATGAAAATGAAAGTAATGCATGAATGACAGTGCCCTACATCTTTATGAAAATGAGAGTAATGCAGAAATGACAGCGCTCGACATCTTCATGAAAATGAGATTAAAGCAGAAATGACAGCGCTCGATATCTTTATGAAAATGGGAGTAATGGAGAAATGACAGCACTAGACATCTACATGAAAATGGGAGTAATGCAGAAATGACAGCGCTAGACATCTCTATGAAAATGGGAGTAATGCAGAAATGACAGCACTCGGCAACTACATGAAAATGGGAGTAATGCAGAAATGACAGCGCTCAACATCTCCATGAAAATTGGAATTATGCAGGAATGACAGCGCTCGAGATCTCCATGATTATGGAGTAATAAAGAAATGACAGCACTCAAAATCTCCATGAAAATGAGATTAATTTAGAAATGACAGCGCTCGAAATCTCTGTTAAAATGAGATTAATGCAGAAATGACAGCGCTCCACATCTCCATGAAAATTGGAGTAATGCAGAAATGACTGCGCTCGACATCTACATGAAAATGGGAGTAATGCAGAAATGACAGCGCTTGACATCTCCATGAAAATGAGAGTAATACAGAAATGACAGCACTCGACATCTCTATGAAAATGAGTGTAATGCAGAAATGACAGCACACGACATCTCTATGAAAATGAAAGTAATGCAGGAATGACAGTGCGCGACATCTCTATGAAAATGGGAGTAATGCAGAAATGACAGCGCTCAACATCTTCATGAAAATGGGATTGATGCAGGAATGACAGCGCTCGACATCTCCATGAAAATGGAGTAATAAAGAAATGACAGCACTCAAAATCTCCATGAAAATGAGAATAATTAAGAAATCACAGCGCTCGAAGTCTCTGTTAAAATGGTAGTAATGCAGAAATGACAGCGCTCGACATCTCCATGAAAATGAGATTAATGCAGAAATGACAGCGCTCGACATCTCCATGAAAATGGGAGTAATGCAGAAATGACAGCACTTGACATCTACATGAAAATGGGAGTAATGCAGAAATGACAGCGCTCGACATCTACATGAAAATGAGATTAATGCAGAAATGACAGCGCTCGACATCTCCATGAAAATGAGTGTAATGCAGATATGGCAGCGCTCGACTTCTCCATGAAAATGAGTGTAATGCAGAAATGACAGCAATCGACATCTCTATGAAAATGGGAGTAATGCAGAAATGACAGTGCTCGACATCTCCATGAAAATGAGACTAATACAGAAATGACAGTGCTTGACATCTCCATGAAAATGAGAGTAATGCAGAAATGACAGCGCTAGACATCTACATGAAAATGAGAGTAATGCAGATTTGACGGCACTCGACATCTCCATGAAAATGGGAGTAGTGCAGAATGACAGCGCTCGACATCTACATGAAAATGAGAGCTATGCAGAAATAACAGCGCTCAAAGTCTACATGAAAATGGAAGTAATGCAGAAATGACAGAGCTCGACATGTCCATGAAAATGATATTAATGCATAAATGTCAGCGCTCAACATCTCCATGAAAATGGGAGTAATGCAGAAATGACTGCGTTCAACATCTACATGAAAATAGGAGTAATGCAGAAATGACAGCGCTTGACATCTACATGAAAATGGGAGTAATGCAGAAAGGACAGCACTCGACATCTCCATGAAAATGAAAGTAATGCATGAATGACAGTGCCCTACATCTTTATGAAAATGAGAGTAATGCAGAAATGACAGTGATTGACATCTCCATGAAAATGAGATTAATGCAAAAATGACCGAACTCGACATCTCCATGAAAATGAGTGTAATGCAGAAATGACAGCACTCGACATCTCTATGAAAATGAGAGTAATGCAGAAATGACAGCGCTCGACATCTCTATGAAAATTCGAGTAATGCAGAAATGACTGTGCCCTACATCTTTATGAAAATGAGAATAATGCAGAAATGACAGCGTTCGACATCTCTATGAAAATGGGAGTAATGCAGAAATGACAGCGCTCGACATCTCCATAAAAATGAGATTAAAGCAGAAATGACAGCGCACGATATCTTTATGAAAATGGGAGTAATGCAGAAATGACAGCACTCGACATCTACATGAAAATGGGAGTAATGCAGAAATGACAGCGCTCGACATCTCTATGAAAATGGGAGTAATGCAGAAATGACAGCACTCGACAACTACATGAAAATGGGAGTAATGCAGAAATGACAGCGCTCAACATCTCCATGAAAATGGGAGTTATGCAGGAATGACAGCGCTCGACGTCTCCATGAAAATGGGAGTAATAAAGAAATGACAGCGCTCGACATCTACATGAAAATCAGATTAATGCAGAAATGACAGCGCTCGACATCTCCATGAAAATGAGAGTAATGCAGATATGGCAGCTCTTGACTTCTCCATGAAAATGAGTATAATGCAGAAATGACAGCAATCGACATCTCTATGAAAATGGGAGTAATGCTGAAATGACAGTGCTCGACATCTCTATGAAAATGAGAGTAATACAGAAATGACAGCAATCGACATCTCTATGAAAATGAGTATAATAAAGAAATGACAGCACTCGACATCTCTATGAAAATGAAAGTAATGCAGGAATGACAGTGCGTGACATCTCTATGAAAATGGGAGTAATGCAGAAATGACAGCGCTCAACATCTCCCTGAAAATGGGATTTATGCAGGAATGACAGCGCTCGACATCTCCATGAAAATGGAGTAATCAAGAAATGACAGCACCCAAAATCTCCATGAAAATGAGATTTATTTAGAAATGACAGCGCTCGACATCTCTGTTAAAATGGTAGTAATGCAGAAATGACAGCGCTCGACATCTCCATGAAAATGAGATTAATGCAGAAATGACAGCGCTCGACATCTCCATGAAAATGGGAGTAATGCAGAAATGACTGCGCTCGACATCTACATGAAAATGGGAGTAATGCAGAAATGACAGCGCTTGACATCTACATGAAAATGGGAATAATGCAGAAATGACAGCGCACGACCTCTACATGAAAATGAGATTAATGCAGAAATGACAGCGCTCGACATCTCCATGAAAATGAGTGTAATGCAGATATGGCAGCGCTCGACTTCTCCATGAAAATGAGTGTAATGCAGAAATGACAGCAATCGACATCTCTATGAAAATGGGAGTAATGCAGAAATGACAGTGCTCGACATCTCCATGAAAATGAGACTAATGCAGAAATGACAGTGCTTGACATCTCCATGAAAATGAGAGTAATGCAGAAATGACAGCGCTCGACATCTACATAAAAATGAGAGTAATACAGAAATGACAGCACTCGAGATCTCTATAAAAATGAGTGTAATGCAGATATGACAGCACTTGACATCTCTATGAAAATGAAAGTAATGCAGGAATGACAGTGCGTGACATCTCTATGAAAATGAGAGTAATACAGAAGTGACAGCGCTCGACATCTCTAGGAAAATTCGAGTAATGCAGAAATGACAGTGCCCAACATCTTTATGAAAATGAGAATAACGCAGAAATGACAGTGCTCGACATCTCCATGAAAATGAGAGTAAAACAGAAATGGCAGCGCTTGACATCTCTATGAAAATGAGAGTAATACAGAAATGACAGCGCTCGACATCTCTATGAAAATGAGTGTAATGCTCAAATGACAGCACTCGACATCTCTATGAAAATGAAAGTAATGCAGAAAGGACAGCGCTCGACATCTCCATGAAAATGGTAGTAATGCATTAATGACAGCGATTGACATCTCCATAAAATGGGAGTAATGCAGATATGTCAGTGCTCGACATCTACATGAAAATGGGAGTAATGCAGAAATGACTGCGCTCGAAATCTCTATGAAAATGAGATTAATGCAGAAATGACAGCACCCGACATCTACATGAAAATGGTAGTAATGCACAAATGACAGCGCTCAACATCTCCATGAAAAAAGGAGTTATGCAGGAATGACAGCGCTCGACATCTCCATGAACATTGGAGTAATAAAGAAATGACAGTGCTCAAAATCTCCATGAAAATGAGATTAATGGAGAAATGACAGAACTCGACATCTCTATGAAAATGGTAGTAATGCAGAAATGACAGCGCTCGAAATCTATATGAAAATGGGAGTAATGCAGGAATGACAGCGCTCGACATCTCCATGAAAATGGAGTAATAAAGAAATGACAGCACCCCAAATCTCCATGAAAATGAGATTAATTTAGAAATGATAGCGCTCGATATCTCTGTTAAAATGGTAGTAATGCAGAAATGACAGCGCGCGAAATCTCCATGAAAATGAGATTAATGCAGAAATGACAGAACTCGACATCTCCATGAAAATGGGAGTTATGCAGAAATGACTGCGCTCGACATCTACATGAAAATGGGAGTAATGCAGAAATGACAGCGCTTGACATCTACATGAAAATGGGAGTAATGCAGAAATGAGGGCGCTCGACATCTACATGAAAATGAGATTAATGCAGAAATGACAGCGCTCGACATCTCCAGGAAAATGAGAGTAATGCAGATATGGCAGCGCTCGACTTCTCTATGAAAATGAGAGTAATGCAGAAATGACAGCGCTCGACATCTCTATGAAAATTCGAGTAATGCAGAAATGACAGCGCTCGACATCTCTATGAAAATTCGAGTAATTCAGAAATGACAGTGCCCAACATCTCTATGAAAATGAGAATAATGCAGAAATGACAGTGCTCGACATCTCCATGAAAATGAGAGTAATACAGAAATGACAGCGCTTGACATCTCTATGAAAATGAGAGTAATACAGAAATGACAGCACTCGAGATCTCTATGAAAATGAGTGTAATGCACAAATGACAGCACTCGACATCTCTATGAAAATGAAAGAAATGCAGAAAGGACAGCGCTCGACATCTCCATGAAAATCGGAGTAATGCAGGAATGACAGCGCTCGACATCTCGATGAAAATGAGAGTAATGCAGAAATGAGAGTGCTCGACATCTCCATGAAAATTGGAGTAATGCAGGAATAACAGTGAGCGACATCTCTATGAAAATGAGAGTAATGCAGAAATGACAGTGCTCGACATCTCTATGAAAATTAGAGTAATGCAGAAATGACAGTGCCCTACATCTTTATGAAAATGAGAATAATGCAGAAATGACAGTGCTCGACATCTCCATGACAATGAGAGTAATGCAGAAATGACAGCGTTCGACATCTCTATGAAAATGGGAGTGATGCAGAAATGACAGCGCTTGACATCTCCATGAAAATGAGATTAAAGCAGGAATGACAGCGCTCGATATCTTTATGAAAATGGGAGTAATGCAGAAATGACAGCACTCGACATCTACATTAAAATGGGAGTAATGCAGAAATGACAGCTCTCGACATCTCTATGAAAATCTGATTAATGCAGAAATGACAGCACTTGACAACTACATAAAAATGGGAGTAATGCAGAAATGACAGCGCTCAACATCTCCATGAAAATGGGAGTTATGCAGGAATGACAGCGCTCGACATCTCCATGAAAATGGGAGTAATAAAGAAATGACAGCGCTCTAAATCTCCATGAAAATGAGGTTAATACAGAAATGACAGCACTCGACATCTCTATGAAAATGGGAGTAATGCAAAAATGACAGTAATCGACATCTCCATTAAAATGAGAGTAATGCAGAAATGACAGCGCTCGACATCTCCATGAAAATGAGATTAATGCAGAAATGACAGCACTCGACATCTCCATGAAAATGGGAGTAATGCAGAAATGACTGCGCTCGACATCTACATGAAAATGGGAGTAATGCAGAAATGACAGCGCTTGACATCTACATGAAAATGGGAGTAATGCAGAAATGACAGCGCTCGACATCTACATGAAAAAGAGATTAACGCAAGAAATGAGAGCGCTCGACATCTCCATGAAAATGAGAGTAATGCAGACATGGCAGCGCTCGACTTCTCCATGAAAATGAGTATAATACAGAAATGACAGCAATCGACATCTCTATCAAAATGGGAGTAATGCAGAAATGACAGTGCTCGACATCTCTATGAAAATGAGAGTAATACAGAAATGACAGCACACGACATCTCTATGAAAATGAGTGTAAAGTAGAAATGACAGCACTCGACATCTCTATGAAAATTAAAAGTAATGCAGGAATGACAGTGCGCGACATCTCTATGAAAATGGGAGTAATGCAGAAATGACAGCGCTCAACATCTCCATGAAAATGGGATTTATGCAGGAATGACAGCGCTCGACATCTCCATGAAAATGGAGTAATCAAGAAATGACAGCACTCAAAATCTCTATGAAAATGAGATTAATTTAGAAATGACAGCGCTCGACATCTCTGTTAAAATGGTAGTAAAGCAGAAATGACAGCGCTCGACATCTCCATTAAAATGAGATTAATGCAGAAATGACAGCGCTCGACATCTACATGAAAATGGGAGTAATGCAGAAATGACAGCACTCGGCATCTACATGAATATGAGATTAATGCAGAAATGACAGCGCTCGACATCTCCATGAAAATGAGTGTAATGCAGATATGGCAGCGCTCGACTTCTCCATGAAAATGTGTGTAACGCAGAAATGACAGTGCTCGACATCTCCATGAAAATGAGAGTAATACAGAAATGACAGTGCTTGACATCTCTATGAAAATGAGAGTAATGCAGAAATGAGAGCGCTCGACATCTCCATGTAATTCGGAGTTAATGCAGGAATGACAGCACGCGAGATCTCTATGAAAATTAGTGTAATGCACAAATGACAGCACTCGACATCTCTATGAAAATGAAAGTAATGCAGAAAGGACAGCGCTCGACATCTCTATGAAAATCGAGTAATGCAGGAATGACAGCGCTTGACATCTCGATGAAAATGGGAGTAATGCAGATATGAGAGTGCTCGGCATCTCCATGAAAATTGGAGTAATGCAGAAATGACAGCCCTCGACATCTCTATGAAAATGGTAGTAATGCAGAAATGACAGCGATTAATATCTCCATAAAAATGGGAGTAATGCAGAAATGACAGCGCTCGACATCTACTTGAAAATGGGAGTAAAGCAGAAATGACTGAGCTCGACATCTCTATGAAAATGAGATTAATGCAGAAATGACAGCACCCGACATCTACATGAAAATGGAAGTAATGCAGAAATGACAGCGCTCAATAACTCCATGAACATTGGAGTAATAAAGAAATGACAGTGCTCAAAATCTCCATGAAAATGAGATTAATGCAGAAATGACAGCTCTCGACATCTCTATGAAATGGGAGTAATGCAGAAACGACAGCGCTCAAAATCTCCATGAAAATGAGATTAATGCAGAAATGACAGCACTCGACATCTCTATGAAAATGGGAGTAATGCAGGAATGACAGTGCTCGACATCTCTATGAAAATGGGAGTAATGCAGAAATGACAGCGCTCGACATCTCTATGAAAATTGGAGTAATGCAGAAATGACAGTGCCCAACATCTTTATGAAATGAGAATAATGCAGAAATGATAGTGCTCGACATATCAATGCAAATGAGAGTAATACAGAAATGACAGCGCTTGACATCTCTATGAAAATGAGAGTATATAGAAATGACAGCGCTCGACATCTCTATGAAAATGCGTGTAATGCACAAATGACAGCACTCGACATCTCTATGAAAATGAAAGTAATGCAGAAAGGACAGCGCTCGAAATCTCCATTAAAATCGGAGTAATGCAGGAATGACAGCGCTCGACATCTCGATGAAAATGGGAGTAATGCAGAAATGAGTGTGCTCGACATCTCCATGAAAATTGGAGTAATACAGAAATGACAGCACTCGACATCTCTATGAAAATGGTAGTAATGCATTAATGACAGCGATTGACATCTCCATAAAAATGGGAGTAATGCAGGAATGACAGCGCTCGACATCTACATGAAAATGGGAGTAATGCAGAAATGACTGCACTCGACATCTACATGAAAATGAGATTAATGCAGAAATGACAGCGCTCGACATCTCCATGAAAATGAGTGTAATGCAGATATGGCTGCGCTCGACTTCTCCATGAAAATGGGTGTAACGCAGAAATGACAGTGCTCGACATCTCCATGAAAATGAGAGTAATACAGAAATGACAGCGCTTGACATCTCTATAAAAATGAGAGTAATACAGAAATGACAGCGCCCGACATCTCTATGAAAATGAGTGTAATGCCCAAATGACAGCACTCGACATCTCTATGAAAATGAAAGTAAAGCAGAAAGGACAGCGCTCAACATCTCCATGAAAATCAGAGTAATGCAGGAATGACAGCGCTCGACATCTCGATGAAAATGGGAGTAATGCAGAAATGAGAGTGCTCGACATCTCCATGAAAATTGGAGTAATGCAGAAATGACAGCGCTCGACATCTCTATGAAAATGGTAGTAATGCATTAATGACAGCGATTGACATCTCCATAAAAATGGGAGTAATGCAGAAATGACATCGCTCGACATCTACATGAAAATGGGAGTTATGCAGGAATGACAGCGCTCGACATCTCCATGAACATTGGAGTAATAAAGAAATGACAGTGCTCAAAATCTCCATGAAAATGAGATTAATGCAGAAATGACAACACTCGACATCTCTATGAAAATGGTAGTAATGCAGAAATGACAGCGCTCGAAATCTACATGAAAATGGGAGTAATGCAGAAATGACAGCGCTCAAAATCTCCATGAAAATGGGAGTTATGCAGGAATGACAGCGCTCGACATCTCCATGAAAATGGAGCAATAAAGAAATGACCACACTCAAAATCTCTATGAAAATGAGATTAATTTAGAAATGATAGCGCTCGACATCTCTGTTAAAATGGTAGTAATGCAGAAATGACAGCGCTCGACATCTCCAGGAAAATGAGATTAATGCAGAAATGACAGCGCTCGACATCTACATGAAAATGGGAGTAGTGCAGAAATGACAGCGCTTGACATCTACATGAAAATGGGAGTAATGCAGAAATGACAGTGCTCGACATCTACATGAAAATGAGATTAATGCAGAAATGACAGCGCTCGACATCTCCAGGAAAATGAGAGTAATGCAGATATGGCAGCGCTCGACTTCTCTATGAAAATGAGAGTAATGCAGAAATGAGAGCGCTCGACATCTCCATGAAAGTCGGAGTAATGCAGCAATGATAGCACTCGAGATCTCTATGAAAATTAGTGTAATGCACAAATGACAGCACTCGACATCTCTATGAAAATGAAAGTAATGCAGAAAGGACAGCGCTCGACATCTCCATGAAAATCGGAGTAATGCAGGAATGACAGCGCTTGACATCTCGATGAAAATGGGTGTAATGCAGATATGAGAGTGCTCGGCATCTCCATGAAAATTGGGAGTAATGCAGAAATGACAGCCCTCGACATCTCTATGAAAATGGTAGTAATGCAGAAATGACAGCGATTGATATCTCCATAAAAATGGGAGTAATGCAGAAATGACAGCGCTCGACATCTACTTGAAAATGGGAGTAATGCAGAAATGACTGAGCTCGACATCTCTATGAAAATGAGATTAATGCAGAAATGACAGCACCCGACATCTACATGAAAATGGAAGTAATGCAGAAATGACAGCGCTGAACATCTCCATGAACATTGGAGTAGTAAAGAAATGACAGTGCTCAAAATCTCCATGAAAATGAGATTAATGCAGAAATGACAGCTCTCGACATCTCTATGAAAATGGTAGTAATGCAGAAATGACAGCGCTCGAAATCTACGTGAAAATGGGAGTAATGCAGAAACGACAGCTCTCAAAATCTCCATGAAAATGAGAGTAATGCAGATATGGCAGCGCTCGACTTCTCCATGAAAATGAGTGTAATGCAGAAATGACAGCAATCGACATCTCTATGAAAATGGGAGTAATGCAGAAATGACAGTGCTCGACATCTCCATGAAAATGAGAGTAATACAGAAATGACAGCACTCGACATCTCTATGAAAATGAGTGTAATGCAGAAATGACAGCACTCAACATCTCTATGACAATGAAAGTAATGCAGGAATGACAGTGCGCGACATCTCTATGAAAATAGGAGTAATGCAGAAATGACAGCGCTCAACATCTCCATGAAAATTGGAGTAATGCATAAATGACAGCGCTCGACATCTACATGAAAATGAGATTAATGCAGAAATGACAGCGCTCGACATCTCCATGAAAATGAGTGTAATGCAGATATGGCAGCGCACGACTTCTCCATGCAAATGAGTGTAATGCAGAAATGACAGCAATCGACATCTCTATGAAAATGGGAGTAATGCAGAAATGACAGTGCTCGACATCTCCATGAAAATGAGACTAATGCAGAATGGGTGCTTGACATCTCCATGAAAATGAGAGTAATGCAGAAATGACAGCGCTCGACATCTACATGAAAATGAGAGTTATACAGAAATGACAGCACTCCACATTTCTATGAAAATGAGTGTAATGCAGAAATGACAGCACTCGACATCTCTATGAAAATGAAAGTAATGCAGGAATGACAGTGCGCGACATCTCTATGAAAATGAGAGTAATGCAGAAATGACAGCGTTCGACATCTCTATGAAAATTTGAGTAATGCAGAAATGACAGTGCCCAACATCTTTATGAAAATGAGAATAATGCAGAAATTACAGTGCTCGACATCTCCATGAAAATGAGAGTAATACAGAAATGACAGCGCTTGACATGTCTATGAAAATGAGTGTAATATAGAAATGACAGCACTCGACATCTCTATGAAAATGTGTGTAATGCACAAATGACAGCACTCGACATCTCTATGAAAATGAAAGTAATGCAGGAAGGACAGCGCTCGACATCTTCATGAAAATCGGAGTAATGCAGAAATGACAGCGCTCAACATCTCCATGAAAATGGGAGTTATGCAGGAATGACAGCGCTCGACATCTCCATGAACATTAGAGTAATAAAAAAATGACAGTGCTCAAAATCTCCATGAAAATGAGATTAATGCAGAAATGACAGCTCTCGACATCTCTATGAAAATGGTAGTAATGCAGAAATGACAGCGCACGAAATCTGCATGAAAATGGGAGTAATGCAGAAACGACAGCGCTCAAAATCTCCATGAAAATGAGATTAATGCAGAAATGACATCACTCGAAATCTCTATGAAAATGGGAGTAATGCAGGAATGACAGTGCTCGACATCTCTATGAAAATGAGAGTAATGCTGAAAGGACAGCGCTCGACATCTCTATAAAAATGCGTGTAATACAGAAATGACCGCACTCGACATCTCTATGAAAATGGGAGTAATGCAGAAATGACAGTGCTCAACATCTTTATGAAAATGAGAATGATGCAAAAATGACAGTGCTCGACATCTCCATGAAAATGAGAATAATACAGAAATGACAGCACTCGACATCTCTATGAAAATGAGAGTAATACAGAAATGACAGAACTCGACATCTCTAAGAAAATGGGAGTGGTGCAAAAATGACAGAGCTCGACATCTACATGAAAATGAGTGTAATGCAGAAATGACAGCATTCGACATCTCTATAAAAATGAAAGTAATGCAGGAATGACAGTGCGCAACATCTCTATGAAAATGGGAGTAATGCAGAAATGACAGCGCTCAACATCTCCATGAAAATGGGATTTATGCAGGAATGACAGCGCTCGACATCTCCATGAAAATGGAGTAATAAAAAATTGACAGCAATCAAAATCTCCATGAAAATGAGATTAATTTAGAATTGACAGCGTTTGACATCTCTGTTAAAATGGCAGTAATGCAGAAATGACAGCGCTCGACATCTCCATGAAAATGAGATTAATGCAGAAATGACAGCGCTCGACATCTCCATGAAAATGGGAGTAATGCAGAAATGACTGCGCTCGACATCTACATGAAAATGGGAGTAATGCAGAAATGACAGCGCTTGACATCTACATGAAAATGAGATTAATGCAGAAATGACAGCGCTCGACATCTCAATGAAAATGAGTGTAATGCAGAAATGACAGCAATCGACATCTCTATGAAAATGGAAGTAATGCAGAAATGACAGTGCTCGACATCTCCATGAAAATGAGACTAATGCAGAAATGACAGTGCTTGACATCTCCATGAAAATGAGAGTAATGCAGAAATGACAATGCTCGACATCTACATGAAAATGAGAGTAATTCAGAAATGACAGCACTCCACATCTCTATGAAAATGAGTGTAATGCAGAAATGACAGCACTCGACATCTCTATGAAAATGAAAGTAATGCAGGAATGACAGTGCGCGACATCTCTATGAAAATGGGAGTAATGCAGAAATGACAGCGCTCGACATCTCTATGAAAATGAGATTAATGCAGAAATGACAGCACCCGACATCTACATGAAAATGGGAGTAATGCAGAAATGACAGCGCTCAACATCTCCATGAAAATGGGAGTTATGCAGGAATGACAGCGCTCGACATCTCCATGAACATTAGAGTAATAAAGAAATGACAGTGCTCAAAATCTCCATGAAAATGAGATTAATGCAGAAATGACAGCTCTCGACATCTCTATGAAAATGGTAGTAATGCAGAAATGACAGCGCACGAAATCTGCATGAAAATGGGAGTAATGCAGAAATAACAGCCCTCGACATCTCTATGAAAATGGTAGTAATGCAAAAATGACAGCGATTGATATCTCCATAAAATTGGGAATAATGCAGAAATGACAGCGCTCGACATCTACATGAAAATGGGAGTAATGCAGAAATGACTGCGCTCAACATCTCTATGAAAATGAGATTAATGCAGAAATGACAGCACCCGACATCTACATAAAAATGGGAGTAATGCAGAAATGACAGCGCTCAACATCTCCATGAAAATGGGAGTTATGCAGGAATGACAGCGCTCGACATCTCCATGAACATTGGAGTAATAAAGAAATGACAGTGCTCAAAATCTCCATGAAAATGAGATTAATGCAGAAATGACAGCTGTCGACATCTCTATGAAATTGGTAGTAATGCAAAAATGACAGCGCTCGAAATCTACACGAAAATGGGAGTAATGCAGAAACGACAGCGCTCAAAATCTCCATGAAAATGAGATTAATGCAGAAATGACAGCACTCGAAATCTCTATGAAAATGGGAGTAATGCAGGAATGACAGTGTTCGACATCTACATGAAAATGGGAGTAATGCAGAAATGACAGCGCTTGACATCTACATGAAAATGAGATTAATGCAGAAATGACAGCGCTCGACATCTCCATGAAAATGAGTGTAATGCAGAAATGACAGCAATCGACATCTCTATGAAAATGGGAGTAATGCAGAAATGACAGTGCTCGACATCTCCATGAAAATGAGACTAATGCAGAAATGACAGTGCTTGACATCTCCATGAAAATGAGAGTAATGCAGAAATGACAATGCTCGACATCTACATGAAAATGAGAGTAATACAGAAATGACAGCACTCCACATCTCTATGAAAATGAGTGTATTGCAGAAATGACAGCACTCGACATCTCTATGAAAATGAAAGTAATGCAGGAATGACAGTGCGCGACATCTCTATGAAAATGAGAGTAATGCAGAAATGACAGCGCTCGACATCTCTATGAAAATTTGAGTAATGCAGAAATGACAGTGCCCAACATCTTTATGAAAATGAGAATAATGCAGAAATGACAGTGCTCGACATCTCCATGAAAATGAGAGTAATACAGAAATGTCAGCGCTTGACATCTCTATGAAAATGAGAGTAATATAGAAATGACAGCACTCGACATCTCTATGAAAATGAGTGTTATGCACAAATGACAGCACTCGACATCTCTATGAAAATGAGATTAATGCAGAAATGACAGCACCCGACATCTACATGAAAATGGGAGTAATGCAGAAATGACAGCGCTCAACATCTCCATGAAAATGGGAGTTATGCAGGAATGACAGCGCTCGACATCTCCATGAACATTAGAGTAATAAAGAAATGACAGTGCTCAAAATCTCCATGAAAATGAGATTAATGCAGAAATGACAGCTCTCGACATCTCTATGAAAATGGTAGTAATGCAGAAATGACAGCGCACGAAATCTGCATGAAAATGGGAGTAATGCAGAAACGACAGCGCTCAAAATCTCCATGAAAATGAGATTAATGCAGAAATGACATCACTCGAAATCTCTATGAAAATGGGAGTAATGCAGGAATGACAGTGCTCGACATCTCTATGAAAATGAGAGTAATGCTGAAAGGACAGCGCTCGACATCTCTATAAAAATGCGTGTAATTCAGAAATGACCGCACTCGACATCTCTATGAAAATGGGAGTAATGCAGAAATGACAGTGCTCAACATCTTTATGAAAATGAGAATGATGCAAAAATGACAGTGCTCGACATCTCCATGAAAATGAGAATAATACAGAAATGACAGCACTCGACATCTCTATGAAAATGAGAGTAATACAGAAATGACAGAACTCGACATCTCTAAGAAAATGGGAGTGGTGCAAAAATGACAGAGCTCGACATCTACATGAAAATGAGTGTAATGCAGAAATGACAGCATTCGACATCTCTATAAAAATGAAAGTAATGCAGGAATGACAGTGCACAACATCTCTATGAAAATGGGAGTAATGCAGAAATGACAGCGCTCAACATCTCCATGAAAATGGGATTTATGCAGGAATGACAGCGCTCGACATCTCCATGAAAATGGAGTAATAAAGAATTGACAGCAATCAAAATCTCCATGAAAATGAGATTAATTTAGAAATGACAGCGTTTGACATCTCTGTTAAAATGGCAGTAATGCAGAAATGACAGCGCTCGACATCTCCATGAAAATGAGATTAATGCAGAAATGACAGCGCTCGACATCTCCATGAAAATGGGAGTAATGCAGAAATGACTGCGCTCGACATCTACATGAAAATGGGAGTAATGCAGAAATGACAGCGCTTGACATCTACATGAAAATGAGATTAATGCAGAAATGACAGCGCCCGACATCTCAATGAAAATGAGTGTAATGCAGAAATGACAGCAATCGACATCTCTATGAAAATGGGAGTAATGCAGAAATGACAGTGCTCGACATCTCCATGAAAATGAGACTAATGCAGAAATGACAGTGCTTGACATCTCCATGAAAATGAGAGTAATGCAGAAATGACAATGCTCGACATCTACATGAAAATGAGAGTAATTCAGAAATGACAGCACTCCACATCTCTATGAAAATGAGTGTAATGCAGAAATGACAGCACTCGACATCTCTATGAAAATGAAAGTAATGCAGGAATGACAGTGCGAGACATCTCTATGAAAATGGGAGTAATGCAGAAATGATAGCGCTCGACATCTCTATGAAAATTTGAGTAATGCAGAAATGACAGTGCCCAACATCTTTATGAAAATGAGAATAATGCAGAAATGACAGTGCTCGACATCTCCATGAAAATGAGAGTAATACAGAAATGACAGCGCTTGACATCTCTATGAAAATGAGAGTAATATAGAAATGACAGCACTCGACATCTCTATGAAAATGAGTGTAATGCACAAATGACAGCACTCGACATCTTCATGAAAATCGGAGTAATGCAGGAATGACAGCGCTAGACATCTCGATGAAAATGGGAGTAATGCAGAAATGAGAGTGCTCGACATCTACATGAAAATGGGAGTAATGCAGAAATGACATTGCTCGACATCTCCATGAAAATTGGAGTAATGCAGAAATGACAGCCCTCGACATCTCTATGAAAATGGGAGTAATGCAGAAATGAGAGTGCTCGACATCTCCATGAAAATTGGAGTAATGCAGAAATGACAGCCCTCGACATCTCTATGAAAATGAGTGTAATGCACAAATGACAGCACTCGACATCTCTATGAAAATCAGAGTAATGCAGGAATGACAGCGCTCGACATCTCGATGAAAATGGGAGTAATGCAGAAATGAGAGTGCTCGACATCTCCATGAAAATTGGAGTAATGCAGAAATGACAGCCCTCGACATCTCTATGAAAATGGTAGTAATGCAAAAATGACAGCGATTGATATCTCCATAAAATTGGGAATAATGCAGAAATGACAGCGCTCGACATCTACATGAAAATGGGAGTAATGCAGAAATGACTGCGCTCAACATCTCTATGAAAATGAGATTAATGCAGAAATGACAGCACCCGACATCTACATAAAAATGGGAGTAATGCAGAAATGACAGCGCTCAACATCTCCATGAAAATGGGAGTTATGCAGGAATGACAGCGCTCGACATCTCCATGAACATTGGAGTAATAAAGAAATGACAGTGCTCAAAATCTCCATGAAAATGAGATTAATGCAGAAATGACAGCTGTCGACATCTCTATGAAATTGGTAGTAATGCAAAAATGACAGCGCTCGAAATCTACACGAAAATGGGAGTAATGCAGAAACGACAGCGCTCAAAATCTCCATGAAAATGAGATTAATGCAGAAATGACAGCACTCGAAATCTCTATGAAAATGGGAGTAATGCAGGAATGACAGTGTTCGACATCTACATGAAAATGGGAGTAATGCAGAAATGACAGCGCTTGACATCTACATGAAAATGAGATTAATGCAGAAATGACAGCGCTCGACATCTCCATGAAAATGAGTGTAATGCAGAAATGACAGCAATCGACATCTCTATGAAAATGGGAGTAATGCAGAAATGACAGTGCTCGACATCTCCATGAAAATGAGACTAATGCAGAAATGACAGTGCTTGACATCTCCATGAAAATGAGAGTAATGCAGAAATGACAATGCTCGACATCTACATGAAAATGAGAGTAATACAGAAATGACAGCACTCCACATCTCTATGAAAATGAGTGTATTGCAGAAATGACAGCACTCGACATCTCTATGAAAATGAAAGTAATGCAGGAATGACAGTGCGCGACATCTCTATGAAAATGAGAGTAATGCAGAAATGACAGCGCTCGACATCTCTATGAAAATTTGAGTAATGCAGAAATGACAGTGCCCAACATCTTTATGAAAATGAGAATAATGCAGAAATGACAGTGCTCGACATCTCCATGAAAATGAGAGTAATACAGAAATGTCAGCGCTTGACATCTCTATGAAAATGAGAGTAATATAGAAATGACAGCACTCGACATCTCTATGAAAATGAGTGTTATGCACAAATGACAGCACTCGACATCTCTATGAAAATGAAAGTAATGCAGGAATGACAGTGCGCGACATCTCTATGAAAATGAGAGTAATGCAGAAATGACAGCGCTCGACATCTCTATGAAAATTTGATTAATGCAGAAATGACAGTGCCCAACATCTTTATGAAAATGAGAATAATGCAGAAATGACAGTGCTCGACATCTCCATGAAAATGAGAGTAATACAGAAATGACAGCGCTTGACATCTCTATGAAAATGAGAGTAATATAGAAATGACAGCACTTGACATCTCTATGAAAATGAGTGTAATGCACAAATGACAGCACTCGACATCTCTATTAAAATGAAAGTAATGCAGGAAGGACAGCGCTCGACATCTTCATGAAAATCAGAGTAATGCAGGAATGACAGCGCTCGACATCTCGATGAAAATGGGAGTAATGCAGAAATGAGAGTGCTCGACATCTCCATGAAAATTGGAATAATGCAGAAATGACAGCCCTCGACATCTCTATGAAAATGGTAGTAATGCAAAAATGACAGCGATTGATATCTCCATAAAATTGGGAATAATGCAGAAATGACAGCGCTCGACATCTACATGAAAATGGGAGTAATGCAGAAATGACTGCGCTCGACATCTCTATGAAAATGAGATTAATGCAGAAATGACAGCACCCGACATCTACATGAAAATGGGAGTAATGCAGAAATGACAGCTCTCAACATCTCCATGAAAATGGGAGTTATGCAGGAATGACAGCGCTCGACATCTCCATGAACATTGGATTAATAAAGAAATGACAGTGCTCAAAATCTCCATGAAAATGAGATTAGTGCAGAAATGACAGCATTCGACATCTCTATAAAAATGAAAGTAATGCAGGAATGACAGTGCGCAACATCTCTATGAAAATGGGAGTAATGCAGAAATGACAGCGCTCAACATCTCCATGAAAATGGGATTTATGCAGGAATGACAGCGCTCGACATCTCCATGAAAATGGAGTAATAAAGAATTGACAGCAATCAAATCTCCATGAAAATGAGATTAATTTAGAAATGACAGCGTTTGACATCTCTGTTAAAATGGCAGTAATGCAGAAATGACAGCGCTCGACATCTCCATGAAAATGAGATTAATGCAGAAATGACAGCGCTCGACATCTCCATGAAAATGGGAGTAATGCAGAAATGACTGCGCTCGACATCTACATGAAAATGGGAGTAATGCAGAAATGACAGCGCTTGACATCTACATGAAAATGAGATTAATGCAGAAATGACAGCACTCCACATCTCTATGAAAATGAGTGTAATGCAGAAATGACAGCACTCGACATCTCTATGAAAATGAAAGTAATGCAGGAATGACAGTGCGCGACATCTCTATGAAAATGAGAGTAATGCAGAAATGACAGCGCTCGACATCTCTATGAAAATGAGTGTAATGCACAAATGACAGCACTCGACATCTCTATGAAAATGAAAGTAATGCAGGAAGGACAGCGCTAGACATCTTCATGAAAATCAGAGTAATGCAGGAATGACAGCGCTCGACATCTCGATGAAAATGGGAGTAATGCAGAAATGAGAGTGCTCGACATCTCCATGAAAATTGGAGTAATGCAGAAATGACAGCCCTCGACATCTCTATGAAAGTGGTAGTAATGCAAAAATGACAGCGATTGATATCTCCATAAAATTGGGAATAATGCAGAAATGACAGCGCTCGACATCTACATGAAAATGGGAGTAATGCAGAAATGACTGCGCTCGACATCTCTATGAAAATGAGATTAATGCAGAAATGACAGCACCCGACATCTACATAAAAATGGGAGTAATGCAGAAATGACAGCGCTCAACATCTCCATGAAAATGGGAGTTATGCAGGAATGACAGCGCTCGACATCTCCATGAACATTGGAGTAATAAAGAAATGACAGTGCTCAAAATCTCCATGAAAATGAGATTAATGCAGAAATGACAGCTCTCGACATCTCTATGAAAATGGTAGTAATGCAAAAATGACAGCGCTCGAAATCTACACGAAAATGGGAGTAATGCAGAAACGACAGCGCTCAAAATCTCCATGAAAATGAGATTAATGCAGAAATGACAGCACTCGAAATCTCTATGAAAATGGGAGTAATGCAGGAATGACAGTGTTCGACATCTACATGAAAATGGGAGTAATGCAGAAATGACAGCGCTTGACATCTACCTGAAAATGAGATTAATGCAGAAATGACAGCGCTCGACATCTCCATGAAAATGAGTGTAATGCAGAAATGACAGCAATCGACATCTCTATGAAAATGGGAGTAATGCAGAAATGACAGTGCTCGACATCTCCATGAAAATGAGACTAATGCAGAAATGACAGTGCTTGACATCTCCATGAAAATGAGAGTAATGCAGAAATGACAATGCTCGACATCTACATGAAAATGAGAGTTATACAGAAATGACAGCACTCCACATCTCTATGAAAATGAGTGTAATGCAGAAATGACAGCACTCGACATCTCTATGAAAATGAAAGTAATGCATGAATGACAGTGCGCGACATCTCTATGAAAATGAGAGTAATGCAGAAATGACAGCGCTCGACATCTCTTTGAAAATTTGAGTAATGCAGAAATGACAGTGCCCAACATCTTTATGAAAATGAGAATAATGCAGAAATGACAGTGCTCGACATCTCCATGAAAATGAGAGTAATACAGAAATGTCAGCGCTTGACATCTCTATGAAAATGAGAGTAATATAGAAATGACAGCACTCGACATCTCTATGAAAATGGGTGTAATGCACAAATGACAGCACTCGACATCTCTATGAAAATGAAAGTAATGCAGGAATGACAGTGCGCGACATCTCTATGAAAATGAGAGTAATGCAGAAATGACAGCGCTCGACATCTCTATGAAAATTTGAGTAATGCAGAAATGACAGGGCCCAACATCTTTATGAAAATGAGAATAATGCAGAAATGACAGTGCTCGACATCTCCATGAAAATGAGAGTAATACAGAAATGACAGCGCTTGACATCTCTATGAAAATGAGAGTAATATAGAAATGACAGCACTCGACATCTCTATGAAAATGAGTGTAATGCACAAATGACAGCACTCGACATCTCTATGAAAATGAAAGTAATGCAGGAAGGACAGCGCTCGACATCTTCATGAAAATCAGAGTAATGCAGGAATGACAGCGCTCGACATCTCGATGAAAATGGGAGTAATGCAGAAATGAGAGTGCTCGACATCTCCATGAAAATTGGAGTAATGCAGAAATGACAGCCCTCGACATCTCTATGAAAATGGTAGTAATGCAAAAATGACAGCGATTGATATCTCCATAAAATTGGGAATAATGCAGAAATGACAGCGCTCGACATCTACATGAAAATGGGAGTAATGCAGAAATGACTGCGCTCGACATCTCTATGAAAATGAGATTAATGCAGAAATAACAGCACCCGACATCTACATGAAAATGGGAGTAATGCAGAAATGACAGCGCTCAACATCTCCATGAAAATGGGAGTTATGCAGGAATGACAGCGCTCGACATCTCCATGAACATTGGAGTAATAAAGAAATGACAGTGCTCAAAATCTCCATGAAAATGAGATTAATGCAGAAATGACAGCTGTCGACATCTCTATGAAAATGGTAGTAATGCAAAAATGACAGCGCTCGAAATCTACACGAAAATGGGAGAAATGCAGAAACGACAGCGCTCAAAATCTCCATGAAAATGAGATTAATGCAGAAATGACAGCACTCGAAATGTCTATGAAAATGGGAGTAATGCAGGAATGACAGTGTTCGACATCTCTATTAAAATGAGAGTAATGCTGAAAGGACAGCGCTCGACATCTCTATAAAAATGCGTGTAATTCAGAAATGACCGCACTCGACATCTCTATGAAAATGGGAGTAATGCAGAAATGACAGTGCTCAACATCTTTATGAAAATGAGAATGATGCAAAAATGACAGTGCTCGACATCTCCATGAAAATGAGAATAATACAGAAATGACAGCACTCGACATCTCTATGAAAATGAGAGTAATACAGAAATGACAGAACTCGACATCTCTAAGAAAATGGGAGTGGTGCAAAAATGACAGCGCTCGACATCTACATGAAAATGTGTGTAATGCAGAAATGACAGCACTCGACATCTCTATAAAAATGAAAGTAATGCAGAAATGACAGTGCGCAACATCTCTATGAAAATGGGAGTAATGCAGAAATGACAGCGCTCAACATCTCCATGAAAATGGGATTAATGCAGGAATGACAGCGCTCGACATCTCCATGAAAATGGAGTAATAAAGAAATGACAGCAATCAAAATCTCCACGAAAATGAGATTAATTTAGAAATGACAGCGCTTGACATCTCTGTTAAAATGGCAGTAATGCAGAAATGACAGCGCTCGACATCTCCATGAAAATGAGATTAATGCAGAAATGACAGCGTTCGACATCTCCATGAAAATGGGAGTAATGCAGAAATGACTGCGCTCGACATCTACATGAAAATGGGAGTAATGCAGAAATGACAGCGCTTGACATCTACATGAAAATGAGATTAATGTAGAAATGACAGCGCTCGACATCTCCATGAAAATGAGACTAATGCAGAAATGACAGTGCTTGACATCTCCATGAAAATGAGAGTAATGCAGAAATGACAGCGCTCGACATCTACATGAAAATGAAAGTAATACAGAAGTGACAGCACTCGACATCTCTATGAAAATGAGTGTAATGCAGAAATGACAGCACTCGACATCTTTATAAAAATGAAAGTAATGCAGGAATGACAGTGCGCGACATCTCTATGAAAATGAGAGTAATGCAAAAATGACAGCGCTCGACATCTCTATGAAAATTCGAGTAATGCAGAAATGACAGCACTCGACATCTCTATGAAAATGAGAGTAATACAGAAATGACAGCACTCGAAATCTCTATGAAAATGAGTGTAATGCACAAATGACAGCACTCGACATCTATACGAAAATGAAAGTAATGCAGAAAGGACAGCGCTCGACATCTCCATGAAAATCGGAGTAATGCAGGAATGACAGCGCTCGACATCTCGATGAAAATTGGAGTAATGCAGAAATGACAGCCCTCGACATCTCTATGAAAATGGTAGTAATGCAGAAATGACAGCGATTGATATCTCTATAAAATTGGGAATAATGCAGAAATGACAGCGCTCGACATCTACATGAAATGGGAGTAATGCAGAAATGACTGCGCTCGACATCTCTATGAAAATGAGATTAATGCAGAAATGACAGCACTCGACATCTCTATGAAAATGAGTGTAATGCACAAATGACAGCACTCGACATCTATACGAAAATGAAAATAATGCAGAAAGGACAGCGCTCGACATCTCCATGAAAATCGGAGTAATGCAGGAATGACAGCGCTCGACATCTCGATGAAAATTGGAGTAATGCAGAAATGACAGCCCTCGACATCTCTATGAAAATGGTAGTAATGCAGAAATGACAGCGATTGATATCTCCATAAAATTGGGAATAATGCAGAAATGACAGCGCTGGACATCTACATGAAAATGGGAGTAATGCAGAAATGACTGCGCTCGACATCTCTATGAAAATGAGATTAATGCAGAAATGACAGCACCCGACATCTACATGAAAATGGGAGTAATGCAGAAATGACAGCCCTCGACATCTCTATGAAAGTGGTAGTAATGCAAAAATGACAGCGATTGATATCTCCATAAAATTGGGAATAATGCAGAAATGACAGCGCTCGACATCTACATGAAAATGGGAGTAATGCAGAAATGACTGCGCTCGACATCTCTATGAAAATGAGATTAATGCAGAAATGACAGCACCCGACATCTACATAAAAATGGGAGTAATGCAGAAATGACAGCGCTCAACATCTCCATGAAAATGGGAGTTATGCAGGAATGACAGCGCTCGACATCTCCATGAACATTGGAGTAATAAAGAAATGACAGTGCTCAAAATCTCCATGAAAATGAGATTAATGCAGAAATGACAGCTCTCGACATCTCTATGAAAATGGTAGTAATGCAAAAATGACAGCGCTCGAAATCTACACGAAAATGGGAGTAATGCAGAAACGACAGCGCTCAAAATCTCCATGAAAATGAGATTAATGCAGAAATGACAGCACTCGAAATCTCTATGAAAATGGGAGTAATGCAGGAATGACAGTGTTCGACATCTACATGAAAATGGGAGTAATGCAGAAATGACAGCGCTTGACATCTACCTGAAAATGAGATTAATGCAGAAATGACAGCGCTCGACATCTCCATGAAAATGAGTGTAATGCAGAAATGACAGCAATCGACATCTCTATGAAAATGGGAGTAATGCAGAAATGACAGTGCTCGACATCTCCATGAAAATGAGACTAATGCAGAAATGACAGTGCTTGACATCTCCATGAAAATGAGAGTAATGCAGAAATGACAATGCTCGACATCTACATGAAAATGAGAGTTATACAGAAATGACAGCACTCCACATCTCTATGAAAATGAGTGTAATGCAGAAATGACAGCACTCGACATCTCTATGAAAATGAAAGTAATGCATGAATGACAGTGCGCGACATCTCTATGAAAATGAGAGTAATGCAGAAATGACAGAGCTCGACATCTCTTTGAAAATTTGAGTAATGCAGAAATGACAGTGCCCAACATCTTTATGAAAATGAGAATAATGCAGAAATGACAGTGCTCGACATCTCCATGAAAATGAGAGTAATACAGAAATGTCAGCGCTTGACATCTCTATGAAAATGAGAGTAATATAGAAATGACAGCACTCGACATCTCTATGAAAATGGGTGTAATGCACAAATGACAGCACTCGACATCTCTATGAAAATGAAAGTAATGCAGGAATGACAGTGCGCGACATCTCTATGAAAATGAGAGTAATGCAGAAATGACAGCGCTCGACATCTCTATGAAAATTTGAGTAATGCAGAAATGACAGGGCCCAACATCTTTATGAAAATGAGAATAATGCAGAAATGACAGTGCTCGACATCTCCATGAAAATGAGAGTAATACAGAAATGACAGCGCTTGACATCTCTATGAAAATGAGAGTAATATAGAAATGACAGCACTCGACATCTCTATGAAAATGAGTGTAATGCACAAATGACAGCACTCGACATCTCTATGAAAATGAAAGTAATGCAGGAAGGACAGCGCTCGACATCTTCATGAAAATCAGAGTAATGCAGGAATGACAGCGCTCGACATCTCGATGAAAATGGGAGTAATGCAGAAATGAGAGTGCTCGACATCTCCATGAAAATTGGAGTAATGCAGAAATGACAGCCCTCGACATCTCTATGAAAATGGTAGTAATGCAAAAATGACAGCGATTGATATCTCCATAAAATTGGGAATAATGCAGAAATGACAGCGCTCGACATCTACATGAAAATGGGAGTAATGCAGAAATGACTGCGCTCGACATCTCTATGAAAATGAGATTAATGCAGAAATGACAGCACCCGACATCTACATGAAAATGGGAGTAATGCAGAAATGACAGCGCTCAACATCTCCATGAAAATGGGAGTTATGCAGGAATGACAGCGCTCGACATCTCCATGAACATTGGAGTAATAAAGAAATGACAGTGCTCAAAATCTCCATGAAAATGAGATTAATGCAGAAATGACAGCTCTCGACATCTCTATGAAAATGGTAGTAATGCAAAAATGACAGCGCTCGAAATCTACACGAAAATGGGAGAAATGCAGAAACGACAGCGCTCAAAATCTCCATGAAAATGAGATTAATGCAGAAATGACAGCACTCGAAATCTCTATGAAAATGGGAGTAATGCAGGAATGACAGTGTTCGACATCTACATGAAAATGGGAGTAATGCAGAAATGACAGCGCTTGACATCTACCTGAAAATGAGATTAATGCAGAAATGACAGCGCTCGACATCTCCATGAAAATGAGTGTAATGCAGAAATGACAGCAATCGACATCTCTATGAAAATGGGAGTAATGCAGAAATGACAGTGCTCGACATCTCCATGAAAATGAGACTAATGCAGAAATGACAGTGCTTGACATCTCCATGAAAATGAGAGTAATGCAGAAATGACAATGCTCGACATCTACATGAAAATGAGAGTTATAGAGAAATGACAGCACTCCACATCTCTATGAAAATGAGTGTAATGCAGAAATGACAGCACTCGACATCTCTATGAAAATGAAAGTAATGCAGGAATGACAGTGCGCGACATCTCTATGAAAATGAGAGTAATGCAGAAATGACAGCGTTCGACATCTCTTTGAAAATTTGAGTAATGCAGAAATGACAGTGCCCAACATCTTTATGAAAATGAGAATAATGCAGAAATGACAGTGCTCGACATCTCCATGAAAATGAGAGTAATACAGAAATGTCAGCGCTTGACATCTCTATGAAAATGAGAGTAATATAGAAATGACAGCACTCGACATCTCTATGAAAATGGGTGTAATGCACAAATGACAGCACTCGACATCTCTATGAAAATGAAAGTAATGCAGGAATGACAGTGCGCGACATCTCTATGAAAATGAGAGTAATGCAGAAATGACAGCGCTCGACATCTCTATGAAAATTTGAGTAATGCAGAAATGACAGGGCCCAACATCTTTATGAAAATGAGAATAATGCAGAAATGAAAGTGCTCGACATCTCCATGAAAATGAGAGTAATACAGAAATGACAGCGCTTGACATCTCTATGAAAATGAGAGTAATATAGAAATGACCGCACTCGACATCTCTATGAAAATGAGTGTAATGCACAAATGACAGCACTCGACATCTCTATGAAAATGAAAGTAATGCGGGAAGGACAGCGCTCGACATCTTCATGAAAATCAGAGTAATGCAGGAATGACAGCGCTCGACATCTCGATGAAAATGGGAGTAATGCAGAAATGAGAGTGCTCGACATCTCCATGAAAATTGGAGTAATGCAGAAATGACAGCCCTCGACATCTCTATGAAAATGGTAGTAATGCAAAAATGACAGCGATTGATATCTCCATAAAATTGGGAATAATGCAGAAATGACAGCGCTCGACATCTACATGAAAATGGGAGTAATGCAGAAATGACTGCGCTCGACATCTCTATGAAAATGAGATTAATGCAGAAATGACAGCACCCGACATCTACATGAAAATGGGAGTAATGCAGAAATGACAGCGCTCAACATCTCCATGAAAATGGGAGTTATGCAGGAATGACAGCGCTCGACATCTCCATGAACCTTGGAGTAATAAAGAAATGACAGTGCTCAAAATCTCTATGAAAATGAGATTAATGCAGAAATGACAGCTCTCGACATCTCTATGAAAATGGTAGTAATGCAGAAATGACAGCGCTCGAAATCTACACGAAAATGGGAGTAATGCAGAAACGACAGCGCTCAAAATCTCCATGAAAATGAGATTAATGCAGAAATGACAGCACTCGAAATCTCTATGAAAATGGGAGTAATGCAGGAATGACAGTGTTCGACATCTCTATTAAAATGAGAGTAATGCTGAAAGGACAGCGCTCGACATCTCTATAAAAATGCGTGTAATTCAGAAATGACCGCACTCGACATCTCTATGAAAATGGGAGTAATGCAGAAATGACAGTGCTCAACATCTTTATGAAAATGAGAATGATGCAAAAATGACAGTGCTCGACATCTCCATGAAAATGAGAATAATACAGAAATGACAGCACTCGACATCTCTATGAAAATGAGAGTAATACAGAAATGACAGAACTCGACATCTCTAAGAAAATGGGAGTGGTGCAAAAATGACAGCGCTCGACATCTACATGAAAATGTGTGTAATGCAGAAATGACAGCACTCGACATCTCTATAAAAATGAAAGTAATGCAGAAATGACAGTGCGCAACATCTCTATGAAAATGGGAGTAATGCAGAAATGACAGCGCTCAACATCTCCATGAAAATGGGATTAATGCAGGAATGACAGCGCTCGACATCTCTATGAAAATGGAGTAATAAAGAAATGACAGCAATCAAAATCTCCACGAAAATGAGATTAATTTAGAAATGACAGCGCTTGACATCTCTGTTAAAATGGCAGTAATGCAGAAATGACAGCGCTCGACATCTCCATGAAAATGAGATTAATGCAGAAATGACAGCGCTCGACATCTCCATGAAAATGGGAGTAATGCAGAAATGACTGCGCACGACATCTACATGAAAATGAGATTAATGTAGAAATGACAGCGCTCGACATCTCCATGAAAATTAGACTAATGCAGAAATGACAGTGCTTGACATCTCCATGAAAATGAGAGTAATGCAGAAATGACAGCGCTCGACATCTACATGAAAATGAGACTAATGCAGAAATGACAGTGCTTGACATCTCCATGAAAATGAGAGTAATGCAGAAATGACAGCGCTCGACATCTACATGAAAATGAAAGTAATACAGAAGTGACAGCACTCGACATCTCTATGAAAATGAGTGTAATGCAGAAATGACAGCACTCGACATCTTTATAAAAATGAAAGTAATGCAGGAATGACAGTGCGCGACATCTCTATGAAAATGAGAGTAATGCAAAAATGACAGCGCTCGACATCTCTATGAAAATTTGAGTAATGCAGAAATGACAGCACTCGACATCTCTATGAAAATGAGAGTAATACAGAAATGACAGCACTCGAAATCTCTATGAAAATGAGTGTAATGCACAAATGACAGCACTCGACATCTATACGAAAATGAAAGTAATGCAGAAAGGACAGCGCTCGACATCTCCATGAAAATCGGAGTAATGCAGGAATGACAGCGCTCGACATCTCGATGAAAATTGGAGTAATGCAGAAATGACAGCCCTCGACATCTCTATGAAAATGGTAGTAATGCAGAAATGACAGCGATTGATATCTCTATAAAATTGGGAATAATGCAGAAATGACAGCGCTCGACATCTACATGAAATGGGAGTAATGCAGAAATGACTGCGCTCGACATCTCTATGAAAATGAGATTAATGCAGAAATGACAGCACTCGACATCTCTATGAAAATGAGTGTAATGCACAAATGACAGCACTCGACATCTATACGAAAATGAAAATAATGCAGAAAGGACAGCGCTCGACATCTCCATGAAAATCGGAGTAATGCAGGAATGACAGCGCTCGACATCTCGATGAAAATTGGAGTAATGCAGAAATGACAGCCCTCGACATCTCTATGAAAATGGTAGTAATGCAGAAATGACAGCGATTGATATCTCCATAAAATTGGGAATAATGAAGAAATGACAGCGCTGGACATCTACATGAAAATGGGAGTAATGCAGAAATGACTGCGCTCGACATCTCTATGAAAATGAGATTAATGCAGAAATGACAGCACCCGACATCTACATGAAAATGGGAGTAATGCAGAAATGACAGCGCTCAACATCTCCATGAAAATAGGAGTTATGCAGGAATGACAGCGCTCGACATCTCCATGAACATTGGAGTAATAAAGAAATGACAGTGCTCAAAATCTTCATGAAAATGAGATTAATGCAGAAATGACAGCTCTCGACATCTCTATGAAAATGGTAGTAATGCAGAAATGACAGCGCTCGAAATCTACATGAAAATGGGAGTAATGCAGAAACGACAGGGCTCAAAATCTCCATGAAAATTAGATTAATGCAGAAATGACAGCACTCGACATCTCTATGAAAATGGGAGTAATGCAGGAATGACAGTGCTCGACATCTCTATGAAAATGAGAGTAATGCAGAAAGGACAGCGCTCGACATCTCTATAAAAATGCGTGTAATTCAGAAATGACCGCACTCGACATCTCTATGAAAATGGGAGTAATGCAGAAATGATAGTGCTCAACATCTTTATGAAATTGAAAATGATGCAAAAATGACAGTGCTCGACATCTCCATGAAAATGAGAGTAATACAGAAATGACGGAGCTCGACATGTCCATGAAAATGAGATTAATGCAGAAATGACAGCGCTCGACATCTCCATGAAAATGGGAGTAATGCATGAATGACAGCGCTCGACATCTCCATGAAAATGGGAGTAATGCATGAATGACAGCGCTCGACATCTCTATGAAAATAGGAGTAATGCAGAAATGACAGCGCTCGACATCTCCATGAAAATGAGATTAATGCAGAAATGACAGCGCTCGACATCTCTATGAAAATGGGAGTAATGCATGAATGACAGCGCTCGACATCTCTATGAAAATGGGAGTAATGCAGAAATGACAGCGCTCGACATCTCCATGAAAATGAGATTAATGCAGAAATGACAGCGCTCGACATCTACATGAAAATGGGAGTAATGCATGAATGACAGCGCTCGACATCTCTATGAAAATGGGAGTAATGCAGAAATGACAGCGCTCGACATCTCCATGATAATGAGATTAATGCAGAAATGACAGCGATCGACATCTCTATGAAAATGGGAGTAATGCAGAAATGACAGCGCTCGACATCTCCGTGAAAATGAGATTAATGCAGAAATGACAGTGCTCGACATCTCTATGAAAATGGGAGTAATGCAGAAATGACAGCAATTTACATCTCCATAAAAATGGGAGTAATTCAGAAATGACTGTGCTCGACATCTACATGAAAATGGGAGTTATGCAGAAATGACAGCGCTCGACATCTCTGAAAATGAGATTAATGCAGAAATGACAGCGCTTGACATTTCTATTAAAATGGGAATAATGCGGAAATGACAGCACTCGACATCTACATGAAAATGGGAGTAATGCAGAGATGACAGCGCTCAACATCTCCATGAAAATGTGAGTTATGCAGTAATGACAGCGCTCGACATCTCCATGAAAATGGAGTAATAAAGAAATGACAGCACTCGACATCTCTATGAAAATGGGAGTAATGCAGAAATGACAGCGCTCGACATCACTATGTAAAAGGGAGTAATGCAGAAATGACTTTGCTCGACATCTCAATGAAAATAGAAGTAATGCAGAAATGACAGCACACGACATCTCTTTGAAAATGGGAGTAATGCAGAAAAGACAGCGCTCGACATCTTCATGAAAATGTGAGTAATGCAGAATGACAGTGCTCGACATCTCTATGAAAATGGGAGTAATGCAGAAATGACAGCGCTCGACATCACTATGTAAAAGGGAGTAATGCAGAAATGACTTTGCTCGACATCTCAATGAAAATAGAAGTAATGCAGAAATGACAGCACACGACATCTCTTTGAAAATGGGAGTAATGCAGAAAAGACAGCGCTCGACATCTTCATGAAAATGTGAGTAATGCAGAATGACAGTGCTCGACATCTCCATGAAAATGGGAGTAATGCAGAAATGACAGCGCTCGACATCTCCATGAAAATGGGAGTAATGCAGAAATGACAGCACACGACATCTTTATGAAAATGGGAGTAATGCAGAAAAGACAGCGCTCGACATCTCCATGAAAATATGATTAATGCAGAAATGACAGTGCTCGACATCTCCATGAAAATGGGAGTAATGCAGAAATGACAGCACACGACATCTTTATGAAAATGGGAGTAATGCAGAAAAGACAGCGCTCGACATCTCCATGAAAATATGATTAATGCAGAAATGACAGTGCTCGACATCTCCATGAAAATGGGAGTAATGCAGAAATGACAGCGCTCGACATCTCCATGAAAATGAGATTAATGCAGAAATGACAGCGCTCGACATCTCTATGAAATTGGGAGTAATGCAGAAATGACAGCGATTGACATCTCCATAAAAATGGGAGTAATGCAGAAATGACAGCACTCGACATCTTCATGAAAATTGGAGTAATGCTGAAATGACAGCGCTCGACATCTCCATGAAAATGAGATTAATGCAGAAATGACAGCGCTCGAAATCTCTATGAAAATGGGAGTACTGCAGAAATGTCAGCGATTCACATCTCCATAAAAATGGGAGTAATGCAGAAATGACAGCACTCGACATCTACATTAAAATTGGAGTAATGCAGAAATGACAGCGCTCGACATCTCCATGAAAATGAGATAAATGCAGAAATGACAGCGCTCGAAATCTCTATGAAAATGGGACTAATGCAGAAATGACAGCGATTGACATCTCCATAAAATGGGAGTAATGTGGGAAAAGACAACATTTGACATTCCCATGTAAATGAGAGTAATATTTGAATGAAAGTTAGGAGTTTTTGACATTTCCATGAAAATGAGCATTTGCATTTTACGCATGTCCGGATGGAATTTATTATTGTATGGCTTTGTCAACTTTGTAAGTTAGGTATTAGGATAAATGTGTATGCCAGAATTTTAATTTACAGTAGGATTTCTGCATAACATTATCATTTTTTAAACGGCGCACCATTGTTCTATTTCATAATTTCAGTCCATTATTTATTTTGAAAAAGTTTGCCGCGATGTGTTGGCGAACATTGCCGCAACTTTGCAGCAAACATCCCCACAAGCATCGCCAGAACATTGCAGAGAAACATTTTATGCAAATGAAGTTTGCTGCAAAGTTGCCGCACACCTTTACTATGTAAATGAGGTCTGCGGCAAAGATGCAGCAAACATCGCCAAAACATCGCCAAAAGATTATAGCTGAAAGTGTTATTCAAATGAAGTTTGCTGCAAAGTTGCAGCACACTTTTACCATGCAAATGATGTCTGCGGTAAATTGCGGTGAACATCGCCAGAACATCACCAGAAGCTCATTTGCATAGTTGTTTGCTGCAACTTTGCCGCAGACCTCATTTGCATGGTAAAAGTGTACCGCAACTTCGCCGCAAAATTGTTTGCCGCAGCTTTGCAGCAACGTTTGCCGCAGAGTTGCAGCAAATAGTCGCCAGAAGCCTATATCTTCAGTAAAGGCTGACGTGTATTTGGGCACCAGAGTATGCGCGGATTTAGGGATGCACCACTAAAAGCTGAGAAGTTATGAATAATCATGTGAAAAACAGCTGCGAAATACGAAGGCTGCTCAGGCAGAAAAAGAAGCCGCTAGACAGTGGGCGGGTTCAACTACTTCTCACGTGAAGATAAAAGGAAGCCGACAAAGCATGGGCGGGCTAAACTATAAGTCGTTTATGACTGAACTACTTGTATGATAACAGCATAAGCGTAGTTTCGAATCAGATGACGGACATGGTTTTTTATACTATTTTCATACCCAGATATTTGCTTTTATACCGTTTTGTTTAATATCCATATGTTGCTCAATGTGTATAAAATACAGTTATGTCCACTCCACCCCAACTACGCCCTCCCCTTCTCCCTTTTAACTTTGTGACTGCAGAGATTTTAATATAATCATAACCTACCGAAATCGTAGAAAAATGGTGATTATATTAATTCAGTTAAACATATAGTAAGCAATTATTATAATCTTTGGGTCCCAAGCGGCTTTCCATACGAGAGGTAGACAAACGCTCCTTTGAAATTTCAAAATGATTATGCATTCGAGCATTCAGTATAATATATCGCATAATTAAGGTTGATCTATTGAACACATCTCTGGTTACGAATGGCAATGTCTACATATTAAAATGATTGTAAGAAAATATTTTGCAATTGTAAATGAGGGGTCTCAATGGAGATTGTACACAAAACTGTTTTATTAAACTATAATATTACATTTGTTAACGTTATGATTACAAGTAATCACTGTAATAAGGTTTAAAAAAGATTACTAGATTTTATTAACCAATTAAGTAATTTAGTAAATGATAGATAAATAACAAAATAATGACAAAACATAACAATTTTCCAGATGTTCAGGGTTTGAAAAATTGTATCTGTAATAGGATTGCAAATAAAAGGTTTATTTAATTGCAATCTTAATTGTTCAAGAACACGAGCAATATATATATATAGTTTACTGTCTAGCTACGGCCACACCATTGAACACATCAGGCGGGTTCTATAAATGATTTTACAGACATATTTTAAAATTCATTACGACGATTAACAGCATGTATGTTAAACAAGCGTTGTTAGACCGTATAAAGCTCCCTCCGCATAACGCTCCCCGGGGAGCATTATGCGTATCTTACATCCGCTTAAAGTTCCCCAGGAGCTTTATGCGGAAGACAAGTACATATGATTTTGAGCTAGTAGACAAACGTTCCGCATAAAGCTTCCTCACTGGATGATGATCAAGCAAATAATCATCATCATCATCATCATCATCATCATCATCAAAAGCAGCAGCAGCAGTAGCAGTCAGTCTTCTTTAACATCATCATCATCATCATCATAAACATCATCATCATCGTTGTAATGTCTTGGGCTTAGACATTCGTCATTTAAGACACGTCATTTAAGACACAAACAACACCAATAAAGGTATAGCCTTTATTACCCCAGTCTACGAACTACAAGTAAAGACTCCCCAAAACCCCAGCAGTCTAAACATGTTATACATTGTAATATGATCGACATGCATTCCTATAAACCCACAAGGGCATGCAGGTATAACTGCTGATACTACAATCATCATCATCATCATCATCATCATCATCATCAAAAGCAGCAGAATCAGAAGCAGAAAAAGAAGAAGAAGAAGAGGTGGTGATGATGATGATGATGGTGATGGTGATGGTGATGGTGATGGTGGTGGTGGTGGTGGTGGTGGTGGTGATGATGATGAATATTATAAAAATATTATAAAAATATTATTATTTATTATTATTATTATTGATGTATTGTTCTTCTTATTATTATTTATGTCTTGTTCTTGTTCTAATGTCTGTATATTTTATGTCTCCCAACTAAATTCCATTATGTTTATTTCGCTCTTCGGGGCATAGCATTTTATTAGATACTGGGACCATACGTCGCACGACATGGGGTGTGCTAGTAAACTCCATGTCCACAGCCATATGCATGCCATCTTTGGGATGGTTAAAATTATGTACGTACTATTGATTTTATGAATATTGAGTTCTGCTCAAACCCGGGGCTAGAGGGCGTGAGCGGTAGCTCGTATTCTCAATCAAACCGAGACTGCAATATTTCGTTTTCGATTATGTATCCTGTTCGGCTGTTTCCAAAGTTCCACAGTATCCCCAAGATCCGGCACCTTTTATTGTCACGGTCTTAATATAGCTGTGTGTGGTTGAATGCTTAAATGTTATCCCATTCATAAGAGCTATAATTGTTTGTATGCATGCGTGTATATGTTAATTCTGTCTTCTGACGAGTGCGTTATGATGTAGAGATACAGTTTTTCAGCGTGTGTTGCAGCTATCATTTTCAGTAAGTGAATGCATACGTTTATTTTCTGTGTCTCTCGTCATAGCTAGGCGCTCTGCCGTAGTTCGTCCGATGGTTGTCTGTCCTTATTACCTGTCATCAGTAGATTTAGAAACGGTATACATATGTTGTAAAATGTGACTGTTGTTAGTTTAAACATATTTGTTTTACATCGATTGTGAAACAAGTTATTGCAACTTAGATTAATCACTCTCGATGGCTTCCTGGGTAGAACCAGTACTAAGCAATATGGATTAATTATCTTGCTCAAGGATAAATAACGTGGCCGCGGCGACCTCTCGATTCTGAGTTCGGCGCTCTACCACTGGCGAGGATCGAACCCACGACCTCTTGATTCTGAGTTCTGTGACTGTTGTTGGCGGCATAGCTACTTTAATGTTACGTTCTACAACAACAACAACAATTATTGTATTGAAGTTTTATTAATAAAACTGTATAGAAATAATTGTATATACCCCACGTTCAAAACAACAACAGTGTAAGAAAAAACAGGAACTGAAAAGACTAGAAAGACATTTATAAACAGCTAGACGAAAACTTATATGAAACTTGTCGCTTTCTTTCACCAAATGCTGACCGATCGAAAAAAGAGAGCATACGACAGATATAGATATAGGCGATATGTCGATTGTATGTGATATGTCGATTGTATGCAATATGTCGATTGTATGCGATATGTCGATTGTATGTGAAATGTCGATTGTGTGTGTTTTGTCGATTGTATGTGATATGTCGATTATCATAAGTGTACATGCTGATAGATATGTTTGCATGGAGTTGCCAGACTGTTACGATGATCGTCCTCTGGGCAGCACTGCTAACTCGTTGATTATGCGAATACACAAATACTGGACACATTAAAACATATATGTATTTACATTTTCACATCTTAAACACATAAACCTTTTGCATATGTTGATGTTAACGAACTGAACAAAACGGATACACTACCAAAGTCCAAGTCAACTCGAATGGCATTGAGATAACCTCTAGATTGTCACAAGGAAACACTTTGCATATTAAAAACAAGAAATGTCACAGTAAGTGACAAATGCCCCCGAAGTGACCTGTAATATGAAACCAACAGATATATTTAAAAATAATTCAAAAAAATAAATCAAATAAAACAAACAATAAAAATAAAAAATTAAAAAATTAAAAAAAAAAAAAAAAAATTAAAAAAAAAATAAAAAAAAAAATTAAATTTGTTTTTTAAATCTTTAAAAAAAAAATTGCGACACGACGTCTTCATGTGGTGAGAAATTGTGCGAAGTTATTTGAAAATCAGTCGATTATTGTCAGAGTTATGAAGCGGACACGATTGTACAGACGAACGGATTTTGACCTTTGATCTCTAAGTGTGACCTTCACCTTGGAGCCACGGACCTGGATTTTGTGCGCGACACGTCGTCTTGTTGTGGTGAGCAATTGACTTTGGAGTCACGGACCTGGTTTTTGTGCGCGACATGTCGTCTTGTTGTGGTGAGCAATTGTGCGAAGTTATTTGAAAATTCGTCCATTATTGTCAGAGTTATGAAGCGGACACGATTGTACAGACGAACGGACAGACAGTGCAACTACTATATGCCACCCTTTGGGGGCATAAAAATATATATACACATAAAGAAATATGTATAAATACAAAACAAAACATAACACAACCTTGTTTTCAGTAAAAAAAAACAAGGAATTAAGCAACAATTAAATGAATGAATATATCACGTCGAAGTAGACATCACATTTATGAATTATACGATTCCCGCAAAAACATTCCCGCCAAGAAAACCAAATATATATTCATGGAATATAATGGTATGTATTCACTTGTGTTTTACATCCGAAATGGCGTCTACATTCAATTAGATTTGTGTTAAACACAGTGAAGTTCTGTCTGGTATTGGTGGTGGCAATAATAATGTTGGAAAACCCACGAGGCAGAATAATGGAATATTCGTAATCATTGCGATGTCATCATTGTGAAGAATTCTGAAATAAAAACAAAATAAAATAAGTGGCTGAACAGGTATGGTGTTACGTACGTGTTGACATCGGTGACATTAGTTACAAAATTAAAATGTAAATTTTGGAAGCATTCTTTATACAGTTCCATAAACATTTAAGACATACCAGTTGTGAAATAAAAACAAAATAAAATAAGTGGCTGAACAAGTATGATGTTTCCTAAGTGTTGGAAACGCTGACATTATTGACAAAATAAAACGAAAAAATAATATTGTCTAGGGTTGAATTTTCGAAGCATTCGTTGCGATATCTAATAAGAGTTCCACATAAATTTAAAACCTATCAACTGGTTACATAATTGTTATATTGCTCACCTTCATAATTGACTTGACCATCTCCGTCAACGTCAGCCTCTGTGATTTCATCTACCTCTGTGTCTGTTAATTTTCTCCGAAGATGTGTCATCACGTGTTTTAACTCAGCTGCTATAATGAATCCGTTACCGTCTTTATCAAACAATTTAAATGATGCCCTTATTTCTATCTCATGATCAGCGTCCATCAATTTTCGGGTTTTCATTGCGACAAACTCGGGAAAATCTATTGTTCCGTTACCTGGTAAAGAGATAAAAATCTTTCTTGCACACCAGATAAAAAATATCTTCACTAATTGCATATGCTGCAAAATCGTTACTTTACAACCAGATAAGGATACGCGTTTTACACGAGTACTGGAAACTGATCTTACATATAATAGCGGATATAGGAGTGTGTAGGGGATAAAGATCACACGCATCTACAATGGAGCCGATAACATCGTCAGTTGCATGAATAACATACAAATGTTGATAGTTGGCGATGTCAACGCGCAAGAGCTCAATGGTATGTAAGAAAAGAACCAATCGTGAACATCCGTTTCAGATAGAGAAAGTCAACCCTTGGTATAACTGTTTTAATCGGAACCTCGGCGGACTAGCCTTGGTTCAGATAAAATAGTTAAACAGAGAGTTGGAATTACATATCATTAGGTACCGGATACCCATGAAAGAGTCTTATAATTTTATCCAGGATTTATGCATTAATAAGATAGGTAAATTCCTATTTCAAGTCTCATACGCATCGTATTACGCGTACTTCTCGCCGTTCCGATTTCACCATCCCAAGTCAACATACTTCGTGTTACTTCCCGCCAAACCCATTATCCTGTTTTACGTCCATATACGTCGTACTACGACTGTTTCCCGGAGTTTCAGTTCCACATGTACTACTACTATTTCCTGCAGTTTCAGTTCCCCACGTACTACTACTATTTCCCACAGTTTCAGTTTCAGAGGAACTACTACTATTTCCCGTAGTTTCAGTTCCCCATTCCCAAGACATTATACATCGTGCTACGAGTAGTTCCATCCATTCCATGTCCAATCCCATATACGATTACAACGTTCTACGAGTAACCTGATGTTGTTCAAACACGCATATGAGGGCAATCTAAAAAGTTCTGCGGCATCCCATGTTAGTCGGAAAATGATTAATATTAATGGATGATAACTATACAAATAACTGTTAACGTATGGGTACGTTTTTATGTCTGGTTTACGTTGAAATTAAGCTGTAATACCAAATCAAACAAACATGTTTCGTTTATTTCTTTTAGAATTACGCAGCTAACGTATCACCTGTGTATAATAACATCTAAAAGCATATCCTTGCTATCTCGTATCTAAGACTGCGCATCTGCAAACTTTTTTAATAACCCTCGTATATAATTTGACTTCAAGGATTTAAATACAATAATCAAATTCCGGTGCTATACAATGGAAATGCCGCAACAACAGTGACTGTTAAATCATACACGTACCATCATCATCAACTTCGTTCATTATATCCTGCAGATCGGCCTCTGTAGAGTTCGTTTCCAGCGATATCATAAAAGTCCCCAACTCCTTGGTGGTGATGGTGCCATCCCCGTCCTTATCGGACAAGCTGAATTCCTCCTTGTATTCTGTAAATGCAAAGTGTCGTCCAAATATCATTCATTAATGCATTCCTTTTCAACCAGACTGAATGAATAGTATAAAAGACTTTTAAAATAACTAAACCATCACCATTTGCAGATCCTAGAAACAATTACTTGGCAACCAAAAACAACGAACAATTTCCGTACCCGATATGTAGTGATATTTGTTTTCAAACCTCCGTGGGAGAGGTGTGGGTGTTCTTACTCACTGCCCCCATCTAGATTCGCTACTGATTTTACTATATATTCTTTAAAAGTAATTATTTTATACATTTCCATAAATATGGTTTCATTGTATGAAAAGCCTCATTGAATTCAGTGAATGTAAAATATGGGATGTCTATGCATTCACATATCGAATTATTTGCATTTTAATGTAAAACTATTTCAAGCATTTAATTTCCGTGTACGTCGAAAAATGTTTAATGACAATCACAGTATTCAACTGAATTGAATTGGATGTTATAGTCGCACCAACAGCTAAGGTCATATGGCAATTTTCGTGCACGGGTGGGCATCTGAGCCGAACCACCGACGTTCCGCAATCCAGCTGGATAGCTTCCTCACATAAAGATTCCTGGGCCCCTGAGGTATCGAACCTACAGTTGTGAGGTGCAAGTGATTTCAAGTCAAAGACTCACCACTCGGTCACAGACGCCACCCCACCACCCCACAGTATTCAAACGTTCCTGTAGATAATAAGGAGATCGGGTCAGGTGTTTTATCATTTTGTTAACAACAACTCTCTTTCACAAGTTTTAATCACGTTTTAAAATAAATCAGAATTGTTTCAAATTCCCCCAAGTAACTTACCAGCGATTTGTTCTTCTGTAAGTTCGTCAGCCTGAAATACAGCAAGTAAATACGGTTAGTTTTTGCACGCATGACCAGAAAATCGGGATAACATGTTTTTTGTTGCAAGCATCGATACAGACGTTCCTATTTTAGCTGTGTTGTGCAGGAAGTTGAATTTTATTAATAAAATAAGGAACGCCCCTGTGAACTTTAATAAAAAATCAAAAGTGCCTCCGCCAGGCACTGGCATCATCAAGCTATTACCAGTATAAGTTTATACAATGCTCTTTAAGTAAAGGCACGAAGAAGAAGAAGAAGAAGAAGAATAAGAAGAAGAAGAAGAAGAAGAAGAAGAAGAAGAAGAAGAAGAAGAAGAAGAAGAAGAACTTATACAAATTATAAAGTTTAGTTGAAATAATAATGTATTAAATAAAGTTTAATCGTTGTCTCGATTCAGGTTTATAGTGAACTACTTTCTTTAGACGACGGATTCATTGTAAGACGGGTGTTATACGATCTCTTTCAAACCATTGACACCTACCATGTCAAAAAGTGAATACAGTATCATGTTAAATATCATTTAACTAGGTGTATTATGTCAGTTTACACACGCTTGTCCAGGTAGTCGAGAATGTTGTTGTACATTTATCGAATTTCTTTAAAAACAAGATTCTATATATAGTGAATAACAGTCTGATTTGTCTAAATAAGTAATAAGCTTTATTATGTCTCCATGTCATCCGGAAATGTCACATAGTATCAGGTTCTAGTAGAAACTTGTTTATTGATGCCATTGTATCCTTGTCTAAATGTACAGCGTGGGGTTTGTACATTTGTGAGGGTACCGACCCCCTTTTCGTACGCCGGATTCCGACCCATATTAGCCAGTATTCCGTACACCAGGTTGTGGTACGCCGTACGCCGACATCGCAGTTTTTCATACGCGTACGCCGTATCTTTCTCAAAAAATATTTTTTTCCATCCAAAAAATTTAAAAAATCCTAATTTATGTCTCAGATTGCTGGAAATGCCATTTCAGAGCACCTAGGTTTCAAAATTTTACGGGGGGGGGGGGGGGGGGGGGGGGGGGGGGCATGCCCCCGGACCCCACTCGAGAGCTCGGGCCCTGCGGGCCCTCGGAATCGCCCGCTGCGCGGCCTCGCATGGTTCAAATAGTATTCCAGATGCCAACCCTCTGTTAGGGAGTATTCAAAAAAAAAAGCCAGTACTCCAGATGCCAGGGGGGTGGGGGTTGGTACCCTCATTGTACATGTATACTCAAACTCAAGGCTGGTCTTTAACTCTGTCTCTAGTTTGTCTGAATAGGCAACACTACCAATTATCACAATTTTGTCTCTTGTTTTATTTAGAAGGAATTGGACTGAATTGGATTTTATAGTCGCACCAACAGGTCATATGGCGACTTTCTAGCTTCAATTGGTGGCGGAAGACCCCATGTGCCTCTACGGACATTTTTCCATCATCTGGGTAGAACCACTGACGTTCCGCAAGCCAGCTGGATAACTACCTCACAGAAGGATTTTTAAAGCAATACACTTCATAATATCAAAGTGTTTTGCGGTGGCACTAACCTGGTGTGAATCTTCCATCATTTCAGTGTTTTGCGGTGGCACTAACCTGGTGTGAATCTTCCATCATTTCAGTGTTTTGCGGTGGCACTAACCTGGTGTGAATCTTCCATCATTTCAGTGTTTTCGGTGGCACTAACCTGGTGTGAATCTTCCATCATTTCAGTGTTTTGCGGTGGCACTAACCTGGTGTGAATCTTCCATCATTTCACTGTTTTGCGGTGGCACTAACCTGGTGTGAATCTTCCATCATTTCAGTGTTTTTTACAAATTATATAGTCCGTGTCAACAGAGGTATAAAATAGTGTTTTAGTAACACCTTGAAAGCCAAAATTAAACAAGAACAGAAACTCAAGAATTGGACAATATATTTACTAGTAGGTAAAACCACCATTCCTCAATCAGTTAATGACAGTTTTTGACAGATTTACCACGTGTCCCTTTAACCATTATTGTGTTTCGCTGCTGTAAAACGCAATTCTTGATTTGTTCTGATTATTTACAGTTATCTTAAGTTATACAGTTAGTGTTTGGAGTTTATTGATTTTACAAATACAGTGTTAGTTTAAACATATTTATTTTACATCGATTGCGAAACAAGTTATTGCAACTTAGATTAATCACTCTCGATGGCTTCCTGGGTAGAAGCAGTACTAAGCAGTGTGGATTAATGATCTTGCTCAAAGGTCCCTAACAAGCTGTCATTTGATTGACATTAAAACCTTGCGCTTTTTCGCGTAATGGGAATTACGGGTCAGACTTTTAAAGACACACACGGCAATCGTGAAGTTTTTTTTATCAAGCATGTCAAGAGGCTATTTTATGAGTATTATAAGAAGAAACATGGTTCGTAGTTCGCGTAAGTTATTAATTATGATCAAAACAATATCTTGAATAAAATGCTGCCCTGCCGTTTATTCCTGCCGGAGAACTACGTGTTTTTACGATTTTCTCGGACATGTCATGCGCAGTGCCAATCGGAGCTGCCATCGTCGGATTCCGTCACTCGGGATTCCGACTCGGAGACAATCGTGAACGCTCGGCCAATCCCGTCATTCCTCGGGATCCCGCCTCGTGTGTATCACGGCACTTCGGTATGTTCAAAATCTTAACATTCTGTTAGCCGGAAGGCAACGGCACAGAAAATAGTGCACTGTTGCTAAGCTGTTGCTACATAAACATTATGGCCGCTTGCCACACGTGTTAATAATAATAATAATAATAATAATAATAACTTTATTTCAAGAAGGTAACATATTAAGACATAGCATTTACACAAGTCTTTTTTACAATATGGCCATCTATAAATCAACACAATATAACAATGTAAGCATATAATGCAAGATAAAAACAATACATGCATCACTTTATAACTTCAACAAGACAGACACATTTTCATACTTTTGTAACATAAAGTTATAATTCAAACTGGGGTTTCACTCTTTCATTAAAAGAAACGATTTTAATTTAGTCTTAAATGTAACTAAAGACAGCGAGGCTCGTATATCGACGGGGATCATGTTCCAAACTACCATTCCTGAAAAACCAAAAGTACGTTTAAGAATGTTTGTTCTAAGTGTTAAATGGGCAATATCCTTTCTAGCAACAGATCTTAAATTATAATTTGAATTTGTAGAGAACGATATTAAATCGGTTATGTAATCAGGTGTTAAATTGTTTATTGATTTATAAATCATAACACATGTGTGATATTCACATCTCCGTTCAAAGGTAAGCCACTTCAGTTCTTCAAACATTATTTTAGACGGTGTGTTTATAGGCTTCATGAGAATGATTCTAGCAGCCCTTTTTTGAATTTTAAGTATTCTGTTTATAGAGGATTTATTTGCTTGGCTCCATGTTATACAGCCATAATCAAATGTAGACATAATATATGAGTTATAAAACAATTTTTTCATGTCATATGTTAGGTAGTAGGAGATCCTTTTCAACAGATTTATTTTTGACACAAGTTTAGTACATGTTTTAGATATATGATTTTTCCAAGATAATGATTCGTCAATATAGATGCCTAGTAACTTTTGTACTTTTACATTTTGAATATCTGTATTATTAATTTGAAGCAGCAATGCTGCACACTTTGCTAAAGTTTTATTTGGTCCAATTATCATACAAGTTGACTTAATGGGATTAATAATCATATTATTTATCGTGCACCAATCATTTACATTGTTTAAATCTGTTTGCAATTTAGTCTGAATACACGATATTGTTTTCCCAAATGCACAAAGTGTTGTATCGTCTGCGTACATATCTACATTGGTGTGCTCAATATACAAAGGTATGTCATTTACATATAACAGAAAGAGTAGCGGTCCTAAGATAGAACCCTGCGGTACCCCGGAAATCACAGGAAGAACATTTGAGATTGTGTCACCGACCTTAACTACTTGGCTTCTGTTTGAAAGATAAGACTGAAATAATTTAATGGATGCTTCTGAAAAATGATACAGTCTTAATTTAAACAAGAGGATTTCATGATCGATCAAATCAAAGGCTTTACTAAGATCTAAAAATAGTGATCCTACAATATTTCCTGAGTCTATTTCTTTGAGCCATGTATCAACAATGTGTATAAGTGCCGTTTGACAAGAGTGGTTTTTACGAAAACCTGATTGGCGGGCATATAGAATGGATGTCTTCTTGAAATAGGTAAACATTTGATTAGCAATAAATCTTTCAATAATGTTTGATATTGTCGGAAGTATTGAGATAGGTCTGTAATTATTTACATCATCTTTGTTACCATTCTTAGGAATAGGGAGAACAAATGCTTCCTTAAGTTTATCCGGAAAAACTCCGAGACTCAAACATTTATTTATCAAAGAAGCAATTGGTAAAGTTAACATATCTCTGCATAATTTTATTATTCTAGGACCTATTCCATCTAATCCCGTAGATTTATTTACGTCTAATTTATCAATTATTATTTTTACTTCAAAAGGTGTGATAAGATCAAAATTAAATACTGAAGACTTTAACTTTTCATCTAAAAACTTCCTTAACTTATCAAAGTTTTCTGGTATGTACTTAACTTTGTTTTTAGAAACATTAACGAAATGCTCATTAAACGCATTTATAATATTTGGGAGTCCTTCAATCACTTTGCCATCGATTACAATTTGTTTAGGTATAGTTAATTCACTGTCAACATTGTTCGAAATTGTTTTGAGATTTTTCCAAATATATGTTGAGTTTTTATTTTTAAGAACAGCTTTATTGAAAAATATTTTCTTTTCTTTTTTAATTAATGATGTTGTTTTATTTCTCCACATTTTATATTGATCCCACTTTTTTAATTTATGATTTAAATCTCTGAGCGCCCTTGCTCTGTGAATTTCATCAGTGTACCATCCTGGAAGAGTTTTAGTTTTTATTCGTTTTGTTTTAATTGGAGCATGTTCAGCTAAAACAGCATTTATTTGTTTATACAAGAAATTTAATGAATCATTTGGATCAGCAAACATTTCGGAAACTTCAAGACAGCTATTTCGTAAATCAAGACAAAAACTAGTTTCATCAAAATTATTATAACATCTATATGTCATACGTGTATGGGTATTTTCTTTAATTAGTCCATTCTTAATATTTCTTGTGAATGTAACAGGAAAGTGATCACTAATACAATACGATGGTACATTAATTTCGCTTAAATTTTCTGGATTTGTACTATAAATATGGTCTATTATAGTTGATGAATTCTTTGTTACTCTTGTTGGTGATTTAATAACTTGCGAAAACCCATAATCAAGAACAACAGCATTCCATTTCGTATTTTTGAAACCTTCGCCTGGAAAATATTCAATATTGAAATCACCAATTACATTTGTTTCTAATTTTAAATAATCTACCCGGGCTAATTGTGTTTCGTAATTATCTATCCAAGATTGTGGCGAATCAGGTGGCCTGTAGACAAAATTTAGCAAAAATGGTTTGTTATTTGCAACATTGATTTGAATCCACAATGATTCAATATGAGTAGTTTCAATGTCAGCTCTACGTGAATAACAAATATTATTGGCAATGTAAATCAGTAAACCACCACCCTTCTTACCATTTGCACGATCCATTCTCTCAGTATTATATCCATCAATATGTAAGTCTTTGATGTTGATAGTGTCATTTAAAAACGTTTCATACAAACCTAATATATCAATTGATTTAGACTGATACATCATACATTTCAGTTCATCTAGCTTTGGTAAAATATGCTGTATATTTAATCCTACAACATGTAATTTTTTCGCGCGTTTTTTTCACGCGCATAAAGTCGATGTTTGCGTGACGTCATGTTGTAAATAAACGTACAACGTCAATTGTTGATGCATCAGTTACAAATTTTAACGTCACTTGCTGCTTCTCATAAGTTAAAAATAAGAAATTATTTTTAAATTAACTTAAAAAGATGTATTTTGAAAGTCTCGTTGAATCTCTCAAAATCTCTCCAAAATCGCCCAAAACGAGAGGGCGATTTTAAACGTCCTATTTTCCCCAGGCCCTGGTTCTGGATCCGTGAAGCATAGCGTAACGAAGAAATCAGAAGAGGGCCGGGTAACCGAGGCTAGGAGAGTGCTCGACGCCATATTGAACTATTTCCAAGAAACGATAACTCTTGCAGTTACCGTGAGCTCTTCAATCATAAGATAAACAATATGGCGACTGCTGACGAGCATATTTATTTATTTTAGGTGTAACACACCCATTGATTGTTGCATTGAGTTGTGTGTGAATTAAAATTTAAATGCCATGTTGTCATTCATATCTGGGCCCAAATTAAAAATGAATAACTTACATTCTCATCACAAATGACACATATGCTGCCAAAAAATCCACAGAAAAATGGGGGTCATGTATCTTCTAAGAAAGAACTTGTCTCATGAATGAATAGTCCCTTTAAAAACATAAACACTGAGATGCCATAATATTGTATTCATACACTCATTTCCATATAAGCAAAATAAATTAAAAACTCACAATTTTAACATGGCAATGCTTGAAAAATGTAACAAATAGATCAACAATGTGATATAAACCAAAAATAGCACTTTAAATTAGTGAAAATGCCTTTTTTTACAAAAAGAAATCAGAATTATTTATTGACGCCATTATGCGAACCCCCAGGCCGACACTTCCTGTGTTGCAATGGGTGTGCTACACCTTTATCAGGAGTAGTCATAGATGTTCCTGACATAATAATTTATTCACACTGAGGTAAACAATAATCAGTATGGTATTCCCGTCAAATTTGGACGTTTCTTAATTTATAATAGCTTCACATACTCTTCATCTAATACACAGACCTAATAACAAATACTTAATATGTCTGTCTAATAGCAAAACGTGAAACCCATTCTCCACCCCATTTCACTTTTTATTTATTGTTATAGTTTTAATCTTAACAGCTTAAAATAATAGTACATAATTATAAAACCCAAAATCTCCACATAGCTTTACTTAAACAACAGCACGGATAGCTTAATTAATTTTAATTTAAGCACCATGTGAAACAACACAAGACTTCACCTTTAGATTACTGCAGCAATCAATCTACCCTTCACTGCCTGAATAGACAGACCAAAATCAATGCAAGCGTCTTGTTTATAGAATTGGGCGGTCAAAACTGAATGGGGGATTTCAAAACTTGATTGCTGTATACATATACACCAAAAAAGATCTACAGATCGATGTACAGCTTTTATTGATTGATCGTGTATTAATGAAATTTTCGCCGAAAACCTTTGGCTGAAACAAGCGCCCCAAACAATGGCACATGGTGTGGTATGATAGTATTTAGCTCTAGATTTTTTTTTTATATATTTCAGAGACAAAATCTCATTTTGTTGCTAAATGCCTCCAGATTGCACCACATATGGTCTAGAAAAAAATATTTCCAGGGGAGCATACCACCTAGACTGTTTGCATACACATTCTAAAGTCCCTAGCTACGCCCCTGGTATTCATACACCACACCCCCTATATACAGGACCTTCCCCAGCCATGTATTGCGTAACGGCGCTGCGATCGCTTAACTTCTGACACAGCAGGGGTGCCATTAAGAGGCGGTATCCGGGGATTACCCCATGCTACTTTGACTGGTCTACACGGCTACTTAATCCGAGCCTTCTCTGACACTAAAAGTAAAAGTCTTTTTTTTTTGCGGCTTTCACAGCCAGATGAAATAATCAGAATCGTAGAAAGGGCTGGTAAGGTCAGAGAAGGCTCAGATTACCGGCTACTATGATTATGTTTACTAGTATATAATACAAGTATAATAACTATTGATCAGAATACCCGGCTGCTCCCTGGGCTGTTCACTTGAAAAGTTAATGACACCCTGAATAGACATGACGTGATTTGTTGTTTAACGTTGTTTGATAGTTTAAGGGGACACTGTCCGAAACTTTTAGCTTATAAAACACACACTAATTATGTTCGCAAACATTACACACTAAACATTATTCAATATTTACTAATTAAAAGCAAGATTGTTTAACGGAATTCAATCCGGTACAAAAAAGAGAAAATCCACTTCGTGCGTTTGAACTCGCAGCCCAAACTAAAATTATCTTTTCTTTACACTCGCAGTAATAATAGTGTGCGTGAGTGTAAAGTAGTCCGATATCGCTCCCGACTAAGCTAAACAGGCTATACATATTACGCAATACATACTATGGTGAAAACCTAATGCGCTAATAGAAGTCACGTGATCGCAGAAAAGGTAACTATTGTGGGTCCCACTTTATTTACATATAATAATCAAAACTTCTTTTTTTTCAAACTCACGAATATATTCCTACATACTTCTTAGGGTCTATCCTCATGTTTTCATGTATACATTTCACTGAATAAAAGTAAGACAGTTATTTGGTTATGCTCAATATCTGCTTACTTACGGACAGTGTCCCTTTAAGTATCTTTTTTATTCGATTTCTTATGATACTAGACAGCTAGATATATGCCAAATCTCTTCTTTTAATCGGTCCATCCCCCAGTTTGTCGTCCGTACTTGTGCCCCTACTTCTTAAAACATTCCTGGGGGAGGCCCTGTTTATATTCATATACTATATATGTATTATAGGTATATAGTTGTAGGGGTATATGATACCACACCCTGTGAGTGCAAGCATGTGTATCATAACATATTTAAGGAGCAGTGCTAACTAAGCTGATGAACACATTACAGTATATGCTATTTAGACCTGCCCCAGAGAGAGAGAGCGAGAACCTGCCCTACTCTTACTAAGGCCAAAAATAAAAATAGATGTGTTTCCTATTGCATGCTCTAAAAAAATAGGGTAGGTCGATAGGCGTTTTTACTGCTTCTTTAGCAAGATATTGTGAGGTTCTATTTATCACAAAAAATACATAAAAGTTGACGCTTGCAGCTTTTTATCGGTGGAGGAAGACCCAAGGTGCAAACCCGGGCATTTTTTCGTGCACGTTGAACACCTGAGTAGAACCACCGACGTTCCGCAAGCAAACTGGATAGTTTTATACTCACATACTAAACAGTCCTGGCCCCATGGGGATTCGAACCCACAGCGGTGAGGGACATGTGATTTCAAGTCTGAGACCACTCGACCACGGACGACCCCAAGTTTATGTGAAGCATCATTATATGTGTTTTCGAATGGTGCACCTGAGGTCATTTTATGCCTATTCAATCACAGTTTTTTAGAACCTGTGAATAAACCTATACTTTTAATTGGCATATATACATTATTATATGCCCTGAACACCTGGATAGAGTTTTGGTAAACAGCTTTATAGTGTAATTTTACTGTTATTTAGTTTCTTCAAGTTACTTGTAATTTTTACCAGTTTTTATACACTCAGTTGTGTTGTTGGGATGCATCTCTGTAGTGTAAGAAAGCATGCTTTTCTTTTAAGAAGAGAGATCCAGGTTCGATTCCTGGCAGAGACTTGGCACATTTACTGAGCTGTACATACAACATTTGCTAAAATTATTCACATAATTATAGTGTTACTCATTTCATATTATTATACATGTGTTCATTGCAATTATGAATGAATAAATGAGGTTTTAAGTCCCGTTGATACATCATATTAGGTTATATCTGGACAGCAACCTCAGATGAAATGAGTAAATATTTTTTTATATTAAACATGCTGCATATTGTGATGAAATAGGAGAATCAAAACCCGCGTGAAAGGAGATGTCCAGGAATCGGTCGACATGCATCGGTCACTATAGATTGCAGTTTCAAGTATACAAAGGATGACATATCGTGTGTCATGGTTTTCAAGAGGTTTACACATTCATATACTCTTCCAGCTACATTTTTCATATTTTCTTTCACAGCAGTTATACTATTTAATACTTCTTATCTTAAGTCTTTATCTGAAATTATAAGAATTACCTACAGGTTTTGTTGGGCGCTTTGAGTCAATGGTTTTAGAGCTGAGATCCACGCCAAGAATGGACGTTTATTATGATTATGTAAATATTTGAAATAAAATATGTTTACCAGTAATCTCAATTATATAAGTAATTTTGACAAGTTTTTGTACATTGGTTTGCGTTATTGGGACACATATCTGTAGTGTAAGGAAGCATGCTTTCCTTTGAAGAAAAAAAAGAGATCCAGGTTCCTGGCTGGGAACCTGGCACACTTACTTTAATAACTGTACATACAAACACTTATATGATAAAATTATTCATCACATAATTATAGTTACTGTAAATAGAAAATATACTTATTTCATATTATTAAACATGTTCATTGTGATGCAGAAAGAAAGAAAGAATCAATCAATCAATCAATCAATCAATCAATCAATCAATCAATTAATGTATGAATTAATGTATGAATGAATGAAATTCAGTTTTACCGTTAACGCATCATAAAAATTATTAGATTATATTGGGACAGCAACCTCATAGGATCGAGATGAGAGTTCTCATCAGACATGAGGTCTGTAGCTCTAAAGCATAGGCATTATCCTTTAGAGCTACAGACCTCATGTCTGATGAGAAATCTCATCTCTAAAGCATATAGGCCTTATCCAGCCCCGTGTGGTTCCGGGGCCCCTGTTTGGTTACGGGTCAAAGAATAGGGCCACTGCAGATCACGCTGGAGGGGAAGGCAGAGGGGTAGAACCCCCCCACCCCCTCAAAAATATTCATGTTCATTTTATCATTTTTGTTCATGCTCATTAAAGGTCTTCATCATGACCCCTGCATTGTTTCAGCTGCCATCTCGCTCATATCACTTGAGCAGTGGCAGAAAAACTATAACCTGGCTCCAGCATAAATGGAGTGTATGCATTAGAATTTGCAGCAACTCTGCAGTTCAGGGTGAGAAGGTTCTAGGCCCGTTCTCCATATTTTATCTCGATGTACATGGAGGATGAGCCTGGCATGTTCATTTCTGTTTGGCGCCATATAACTTTTATGTGTTGGTGTGCCTTAAAACCCTAGTTCCATTCCATAGGCCTTATCCACTGAGCTACCGAGGCCACTGATGATTTGTTTGTATGGTGTTTTACGTCATTTTCAATACATGTAAGGTTATATATGACGGTCGATTTTTTGTGGTGGAGGGAAAAGTAGAACCAGTATTGTACACCCCGCGCCATCCATAAGAATTGACACTTCCTCACTTACAAGTTGAGCTCCCAGTGAGATTGGAACCCGCAGCGGTGAGAGGCGAAGGTTTACAACACAACGTCCTTAACCATTATTGCAGTTTGAAGCATACCAGGATGAAATCTAGCAAGTGATGCCGACCAATTTTCAAGACGTTTACACATCCATAAACTCTTCTAACTACATTATTTTCTTTCACGACTGTTATTATATTTATTATCATTTTAACTGGGATTCTCTTTAATTGAAATGTTGAAAAATAATCGCTAGGTTTCACTGGGCGCTTTGGAGAGCTGAGATCAATGCCAAGAATGGAAGGTTATAACAATTATGTAAATATATATCCAAATTTTTAGACAGCTTTTTTCAGGTTTAATCTTCATTATTGTGATGCTTTTTTTTTCATATTGACTGCTGTTCACATTTAGGCAAAATACCAAAAAATGTTAAAAAATCAAAAGAAAGAAAAAGAGACAAGAAATGTGAAATATACAATATGTGAAGTATTATTATGAAGGACTAGTGCTATCCTAGGTTATGCACCAGGTTAATTTAAACATTATACGACATTTCCATTCAAATTATATAACCAATTCAAACTTAAGACCTGAAAAACACGGTGCTAACGCCATATTTTGCGTGATTTGAATTTTTTATCATGAATTGGAACATTTTAAAAATGTTTGATGCATCTAGAAAAGACTGGTATACTCCTTATAAAAAAATTCATTTGATGTAATCATTCATCACATAGTTGTAGTGTTAAATAAACTCTTTTCATATTTTTTATATTAAATATATGATATGATATCTGCGATATCTGGAATGTTTTCACTAGATGATATATATATATGTATAATATCTGTATCTTGCAATAAACTAACCCTCATGTCAAAGGTGTACCCCAATGTCTGTGGATCGAAGAACAAATATATACTTGCAGACCATATAAGCATAATTTAACAATATATCAAGTACCATGGACGTCAGTATGAACTTCATGAATCATATCTTTCTTTGTTTAGTGTTTTATTAATTGATTTACTGATAAAATATCAATGCAGCTGAGCAGCTGACATGTCACTCTCAACTGAAAAACAGTAAACAATCACTCCTAAAATATAATAGAATTATAATTCCAATATCTCCTCCTCCTTTCCCTTCAACTCAACCGTAATATTAAAGTATATATTTGAAAAACGCAACAAATGCTTCGAAACTATCAGTTATTATATGGAACGAACTGCTTGGGACCGAACGAACAGTTTTGGGCCGAAACGTCTTGATTTCAACTACACAACATTATACAACATTATAAAGAAGAGCACTATTTTGCGGAGAGCTACAATCGAAAACCGAACCAAATTCATCATTTTGCTTCCAAAAACCATTGAGCGGCACCCAGTACTCTCCGAGCCACTATTACCGAGTATGGAAATTGGCGAAGAGTTCCGATTGGCGCAGTGCGATTCAGTTGAACGAAAAAAAACTATTTGGGGCAGTTCCGATAGTAAACCGATCGGAACTCTTCGCCAATTTCCGTACTCGGTAATAGTCTAATCGGTGACCAATCGGAACTCTTCGCCAATTTCCGTACACGGTAATTGAAAAACGCAACAAATGCTTCGAAACTATCAGTTATTATATGGAACGAACTGCTTGGGACCGAACGAACAGTTTTGGGCCGAAACGTCTTGATTTCAACTACACAACATTATACAACATTATAAAGAAGAGCACTATTTTGCGGAGAGCTACAATCGAAAACCGAACCAAATTCATCATTTTGCTTCCAAAAACCATTGAGCGGCACCCAGTACTCTCCGAGCCACTATTACCGAGTATGGAAATTGGCGAAGAGTTCCGATTGGCGCAGTGCGATTCAGTTGAACGAAAAAAAACTATTTGGGGCAGTTCCGATAATAAACCGATCGGAACTCTTCGCCAATTTCCGTACTCGGTAATAGTCTAATCGGTGACCAATCGGAACTCTTCGCCAATTTCCCGAGTGACGGAATCCGACGAGGCAGTTCCGATTGATCGGTGACGGGTCGTTTCGCACATCGGTTGTTTCGCGGATAGTCGTTTCGCCCATCATATAGTTAGTCGTTTCGCCCACCTTATATATATATATATATATAGTGATGAATAATTACTTATGCAAATACTTATTTGGAGTTAGAACTATTGTATTTTAGGATTAGAAATCATTTTTAATGTATCAAGTATTGAATTTCGTGTTTAGAAGAATATATGAACTTGCGTTTTCTATGTAAAAAAACATTAAAACTGGTTTTGTTTTGGTTGAAAGGTGTTTTACGTAAATTTTAGCACATGTTAGGCCATATATGACGGTCGATGTTTTTGTGGTAGAGGCATATCACCGTAATGTTTACTAGGTAGAACCAGAAATGTATACCTCCCGCCATCTGAAGAAAAAATCCAAAAGTTGTCGTATCGCAGTAATACAGCATGATTTTCGTATCGAGTCTATATGTCATTGGTCATATTCGTTTGCTAAACAATTACCAGTATGCTCGCAGGGGAACAAAACTTGTTCCAAACGTACACGTTTGGCAATCTCAAAAGTGATTTCGGTAATAATCCATGGTAAAGTGTAATACACATGTTTTGTCAAAGATGATTATTTTGATTTTAAGCAGTGTTGTTAAATTGTCTTTCTTTATGGAAAGCCGTTTGGGACCCCCGCTAAAAACCAAACGGCTTTCCATACTTTCTTATATTTGAAAATGTTTTTAAACAATATGTTTATGTAAGTACATGCAAATATTTAAATACCAAACTGGCATATGCAAAATACCTCGGTCAAGAATCATCTGTCGGCTCATTTACTAACACACACACTTTTCACAAATCCTCAAATTATTTGCTATTTTACTGTGTCTCATTGCTATATTGAAGGGAATATATATTTTAGTTGCGTGTTTATTGTTGAACATGTAGCGTAATACAGTAACATGCAGGTGGGAAGATAGATGTAGGCAGTGAAGTAATAAGTGAAGTCTTATTACTTCACTGATGTAGGGGAATTTCCCAAATATTTCAGATGGTTTAGTATTTCATAAGGCGTCCTATCATTGTGTCAGACGATATCTGTCACGCAACTCTATATTATTAAGTTAAGATTTAATTACATCATACTTGCAATCCGATGTTTGCAGTTATTATCCCCAAATATGTTCTGAATGTTTAAGGTTATTGCAGTCATCATTCTATCTTACGAGCACACATTTTTGTTCCGATAATGTCTGTATTACTGAAACAAAACATCACAACTTACGTCAAGATGATATCTGAAAGTTAATGGATACAGCATCAAACGTATTTAATTCTTAAATTGTTTTTATCATGCATGTTAATATCAGTTTTTTGTAAATGTTCAGCTGCTTATTCGTTGTTTAATAATGTATACATTGGTAACATGTTTTAAGCAATAAAACCCAATCTCATTTGCGGAAATTCTTCATGTACTTCACCGACATATATATATACAACTTACATATTTTTGAATCCCAACTCTATAGACACACTATAAATGGTTTTAACCAGCCATACCAAACAACGAAATTGGACCGCCGAATTAATAGTTACCAAGTCATACTTCATTTACGCATATTCAATAACACAATTATTGTAAGAACCTGTGAATAAACCTATACCTTTAATTGGTACATATACATTATTATATGACCTGAATACCTGGATAGAGTTTTGATAAACGGTTGTGTAGTGTAATTTTGCCATTATTTGGCGGTTAGTTTCTTAAACATAATAATTAGCTTGGTACCTCGCTGATCTCGACATTATTTTGGGATATGCAACACCATTTCGCTATGTTACCAAACTATTTATCATAATGTTGTAAAACTTGAAGTTGTTTGAAGATACCCGTGTGGTTGCCGGGGCAAAGAATAGGGTCACTGCAGATCCCTTCGGAGGGATAGGCAGAGGGGTAGAATCCCCCCAAAATCATGTTCATTTTATCATTTTTTGTTCATGTTCATTAAAGGTCTTCATGCTGGCGTGGCGCAGTCGGTAGCGCGGCGGATTTGTAACCGGAGGCCCCGGGTTCAATCCTCCGTGGTGCCACTGAGTTCCGTCGGTGTGTTCTTGGGCAAGACACTTTACCTTAGCCTCGTCCGTCGGATGGGGACGTAAACCGGGCGGTCCCGTGTATCGGTCTATCCTCCGAGCACGTTAAAGAACCATAGGAATCTATTCGATAATAAGAGTAGGGCAGGTTCCCGGATTCCTATGTATCCTTCCCCTCTCTCTGGGGCGGCTCTAAATAACCTACTGTGTTGATGAGCCGTTAAACAACATTCAATTCATCATGATCCCTGCATTGTTTCAGGTGCTATTTCGCTCGCATCAAAAGAGCAGTGGCAGAAAAACAATAACGTGGCTCCAGCGTAAATGGAGTTTCTACGATAGAATTTGCAGCAACTCTGCAGTTCAGGGTGAGAAGGTTCTAGGCCCATTTTCCATATTTTATCTCGATGTACATGGAAGAACAGCCTGGCATGTTCATGCCTATTAGGCGCCATATAACCTTTTCATGTATTGGTGCGCCTAAAAACCCTAATTCAATTCAATTCAATTCGTTTCGAGAAGCTTATTACGATATGTGTACTATAATGTGCTGGGCTTCACTTCATGCAAAGCTAAATGTAGGAACACCCTACAAACCCACCAACAATTTATGTTGAATAGCATGTACATTCCGCCTAGCAGGTTACTATCACTATTATACTATGGAAAGTTGATTATTTAAAAATAATTATTGATATATCACCAACATGTACAATATACATTATTTTAATATAAATAACGTCGACGTCGTTATGTTAATGTTTTTATTTTCCAAAGAGGTTTGAGGCCAATAAAGGAAGTATACTGAAACAAATATTCCGATGACCAGCAAATTTTATTTTAAATTCCGATAGGAAATTAAATTCTCTAAAATATACTAAAATAGTGCAGTTTTTTATCCAGCCATATAAAAGATAAATGGCATTAACATTGTTTTTTCTCAAAATTCCTTGCTCTATATTGCTCCTTGGTAAAAAGCAAAGAAAGATAGAATAGCAGTGAAAGATATAGGAAATTCTTTAAATAATAGTTTACATCCTAATTTAAATGATATAATTTATATATAAGATGAAAGGTCTCGTCAAGACTAACAGTGTGATATAAAATATAATTGTATGTGACTAAACTAACACTCTGTGATGCTAAAAACGATGACAATTGAGTGCAACGCGACTTTTATGAAAAGGGTCAAACATATATAGCCATATTTGAGACGTTATTATTAAAATCTTGTTCTCACGAGGACAAAACAAAATTCAGATTCAAGTCGCAAATATCTTCAAATTTACAAATATATATAGTTCATATGCGTACTCTAAAATACTCGAATGGGTCAATTCCCCCTTAAATAAAGATAATTTATCAATATAGAGTATATGCAAAATAAATATAAACAATCTGTAGAAATTGTTGGTACGGCCAGCCTATGTATATATGTTCTTCGCCAATACATTTGGCGGCAACAGTTATGAGTATGATAACAGTTAGGAGTAATTTTAACTTTTTTTTGACAGATAATATATAATTAGTGTAAATAATATAACAGTATAAACAAACATTCAACATTCAATAACAACAACAAACATATCATTATGATTCTCCCTTAATTTATTATTCACAGGTTAATAAAAACTCATTCACAATCAAATACAATACCTGATACATGATGGGCGAAACGACTTAGTGGGCGAAACGACTATCAAAATGATGTGTGAAACGACCGATGTGCGAAATAACCGATGCGCGAACGGGAAAGTGTGCGAAACGACCCCGGACCGTCTAATCCGAGTGACGGAATCCGACGAGGCAGTTCCGATTGTACTCTCCGAGTCGGAATCCCGAGTGACGGCAGTTGCGATTGATCCGACGAGGCAGTTCCGATTGTAAACGAATAAGATCGGAAAATCTCCGCAATCGGCTTGTCTAAAACAATTACGAATACAATTTCAAAAATCCGATCTTTTCAATCCTGTTTTTTTCCAACAAAACGCATATTACATGGGGTGAAATTATTGCTATTTACCTTTTTCATAGTCCTCTTTATGATTAAGTACAGTTTATATCAATCGGTGGACAAAAAGATATAGGTAGAGCCTCTTAGCCTCCCGATTCTATATTAATCCAGTACCATTTTGACTTTTAATAAACCTGCTTATATATTTGAGGTTTTAACTTTGCTTCGTTATTCTATCATAGGGTTGGGTATATTATTGGTAAAATATAATCAACAGTTAGTAATACGTTAAAACAATTAGCTTTACACTTCTTACAATTAATATTAATATTAATGTAGAAATTCATAACAGGAAGTATATGTATGTATTCGTGTAGAAGTTCGTAACAGGAAGTATATGAATGTATTTTGTGCAGACATTCGTAACAGGAATGTAAACACTCATAACAGAAAGTATATGAACGTATTCGTGTAGACATTCATAACAGGAAGTATATGAATGTATTTGTGCAGACATTCGTAACAGGAATGTAAACACCTCATAACAGAAAGTATATGAACGTATTCGTGTAGACATTCATAACAGAAAGTATATGAATGTATTCGTGTAGATTACTGTAGTAAGCACATTTAATAAATACATATAAGTAAATATATGAATGTATTCATGTAGAAAGTACATGCACGAATGTATTTTCAACGTTTTCTATGCTTTTTTTTTTTGCTTTTTCTTCACTTCATCCTTCATCCCGAGGTTAAATCGCTAAGCTGAATTTCCCATTAGCAAATTCCGCCCTGATTTCAGGTCGGAACCAAAATCGTTAAATTCGTAGTTTTCCAAATAATGTATATATAATGAAAGATGAACATAAAAGTCACTGAAAGGTGACCTACCTGTGATTAATCCAATTACTGTTTTAATTCCATATTTAAACTTCTCTTCCGATCACATACAATGTAAAGTAAAGTTGAACCTGCCGCCTAGCGGGTTGTGTTGAATGTACGGATTAAAAATGAACGAAATCGACTTTAATATTATTTGTACCACATGTTTCGTACCCATATCATGCATATCGGTACATGTCGTAATTTTCGAATTCTTGTGTTAAAATAAATGTGGGGCGTAGGTTTACATCCACCCCATAAAAATAGTCCGTATCTAGTGGGGTGCGGAGCCGCGGCACGCACCCACACCCGTAAAAATAATAAAGAAAGGCCATTTTCTCGTGGGCGTACATTTACTCTAGAAATGCCTACGCCCCACACAGAATTTCGCAAACTTTGGGCATGTTTATTTTTTTTCTGTGTGTTTGTGTGTATATGTGTGTGGGCGCACCTTCCACCTCCATAAAACCGCCCCCAACCCCCTACCACCCAAAAAACGATTTTTAGCCATTTTTAGTGGGGCGTACGTTTATGCCCCCCCCCCCCCCCCCCCCCCCCCCCCCCCCCCCCATTCCCCTACACTTAAAATAGGCAGGCCTACGGCGCACTAAGAATTGACAAAAAACATTGGCCAATTTGTTTGTTGACTTTTTTGTTTTGTGTGTGTCGGGGTGGGGGCTGAGGTGGAAGGGTAGGGGGGAGGGCGGGGATGGAAAGAGCATAGATGGATGGGCCGTGATTTGGGCGACAAAAAATACAAAAATACAAGCCGCAGGCTGGAGTGGGTGCGTGGGGTGGAATGGCAAGGGCGGATCCACTTGGCGTGCGGAGCCGGCGCGCACCCTCCACCACCTAAAACCTATGTTTATGACCTAAATAAAGACCTACGCCCCACTAAAAATTTGCAAAAAACGTTACCCCCCCTCTCTCTCTCTCTCTCTCTCTCTCTCTCTCTCTCTCTCTCTCTCTCTCTCTCTCTCTCTCTCTCTCTCTCATAGTGTTTGTGAGAAATTGACCTCAACGCAAAAGTTGAAGGTAAAAATTATCAAGTTATCTGCCATTTGCTTAGAGGGTCAATGTCACTTCCACATTTGCTTTGTCACGTTGCAATGTAGCACCCAAGATACAACTATAAGCAACGTTTGAAAGGTTTAGTGCATACAGTTTGTGAAAAAGTGACCTAAACGCAAAAGTTGAACGTAAAAAATATTAAGTTATCTGCCCTTTGCTTGGAGGATCAAGGTCACTTCCACATTTGCTTTGTCACGTAGCGATGTACCACTCAAGATACAACTGTAAGCAAAGTTTGAAAGTTCTAGTGCATACAGTTTGTGTAAAAATGACCTAAACGCAAAACTTGAATGTTGACGCCTTCGCCTCCGCCGCCGCAGCCGCCGCCGGAAAAGCAACACCTTTGTCTCTTTTTTTCTTCGAAAAGTCGAGACAAAAAATAAACGAAGGTTTCTTATTAGAAAAAAACAACAACAAAAATAAATAAAAATATTCGGCCAGTAGAGCTAAAAATGAAAGTATTACCGCGCCCCAAGTAAATATCATTTCCAGTCCCCGGAGGCAACACAGCAACAGGAGGACAAGGCTCAATATTCTGTTTGTCTGAAATATACAAAAACGAATGAATGTAACACAATCTCATGTAAATTTTACAAAAATAATCACAAATTCTGACATAAGACCTTCCCAACAACAAAACAAACTTACAATAAAAATATAGAAAGCAATTTAGGAATACTTTTAAAGGGAGTATAGCACACATAAGCATATATTGCCCTTTTCACCTGAAATTGTCAAGCTCTTTTCTTTTCGTACTAGAAAATAATCATTAAAATCCATTTCGTTTAAAATATTTCTAATATTTTACAAACCCACGACTTTCAAAACCAACATGGCTGCCGCATCAATGTTTTTTGTGAAGACGATTTTTAGGTCTACTGGCCAAAGGCCAGGAGGGCTTATGCGATCACTTTTCGTCCATCGTCCGTCCGTCTGTCTGTCTGTCCGTCTGTCCGTCTGTGAGCAATTTTATAAAATTGACATCTCCTCTAAAACCGCTTGAAGGATTTTGATGAAACTTCATCACAATGTTACTTATTTGTGTTTTTCGCGACCGCCAGTCATCCAAGGTCAAATTTAAGGAAATTTCAAACGACATTTCCTCCGAAACCACTTATTCCATTCTACTGAAATATCATATACCTGTTCCTTGGGTTGGCCTCTATCAAGTTTGTGTTTTTTGTTATCGTCGAATAATCAAAATGGCCGCCACGGCGACTCAAAGTTTACATAGAGTTATATAGGAAAACGTTAAAAATTACATCTTCTCTGAAACCGCTTAAAGGATTTTGATGAAACTTAATCACAATAATATTTGGGATAGTCCCTCTCAGATTTGTGATTTTCACGGCCGCCAGTCACCCAAGATAGCCGCCATTGCTAAAACAAGGTCAAATTTAAGGAAATTTCAAACGACATCTCCTAAAAAAAGAAATATAAAAAGATCGGACAGGGAAAGTAGCATTCAAGGAGGACAGTCAACCACAAAACACAGAAACAAACACGCAAGCAGACAAACAAGAAGGCAAAAGCAATAATAAATGCAAACGACATCACAAACACAAAAGGGTTGACAATAGGGCTACCGCCTTGGAACGGTCAGTGGCAAAGTCGGCCACTGGGGGTTTAAACCGGTTCTAGGGTGCACCAAACCTCACACTTACCCTACTGTCATACCATTAAAACAGGACAGTGTAAATAAAGAAATCCCCGCCATGATGTAATCTCTAACCAAAAAGGCAGCATCAATAGGCAATATAAGTAAAACACAAATATGCTCGTGTAAATAAAATACAAGAAAACAACAGCCTAGAAAGCCACAATGAAGGTACTCATTGACTTGGCAGAAGCCAGAGCAGTAAGAGAATAAACCATTAAGGGCACGGCAAGAAAGATCATAGACAAACATCAAACGCCACCGTCCCAATGGGCTTTAGGTAGGCGTCATCATAGGGTCCACAGTATGTCCGGTCATCGTACAATTAAAGAGGAAAGCATAGTGGCGAACTGTAAAAGGGTCTACCACCAAGCATGCAGTACGTTGCAAAATGATAGGGTCATAACCTCTTTTGATAAGCCTTTTAACAAGTTTAACAAAGATAGTATGAAAGTGATCATGACCAAGAATCTTACAAAGTTTATAAATCACATCACCATAGAAGTCAGGTTGTGATAGTCCTTGTCGCAGAAGAGTCCTTAAATTAATTTTATATTTGGAAAGAAGATCAGGGTTACGATAATACAATTTTGGCAAAGGTTTTACGAAGTTTACGGTAACGGTAACCCTGATTGAGTAACTTTTCAAGCTCTAGAAAAACGAAAAAGTTGAGAATATTATCTAATAGGAAGAGTGCTTCACAAACTTCATAGCAAGTCCACATAGTATAATTGTCTAAACACTTGTTCCATTCTTGTGAAATATCATATACAAGTTCCTTGAATTAGCCTCTATCAAGTTTGTTTTTTCATTATCGTCAAATAATCAAAATGGCCACCACGGCGACCCAAAGTTTACATAGAGTTATGTAGAAAAAGGTTAAAAATTACATCTTCTCTGAAACCGCCTGAAAGATTTTGATGAAACTTAAGCACAGTGATATTTGGGATAGTCCCTCTCAGATTGTGTTTTTCGCGGCCGTCATCTTCTCTGAAACCGCTTGAAGGATTTTGATGAAACTTAAATCACAATGATCTTTGGGATAGTCCCTCTCAGATTTGTGTTTTTTTGCGACTGCCAGTCATCCAAGATGGCCGCCATGGCTAAAACTAGGTTAAATTTAAGGAAATTTCAAACGACATCTCCTTCAAAACCAATTATTCCATTCTTGTGAAATATCATATACATGTTCCTTTTGTTGGCCTCTATCAAGTTTGTGTTTTTCGTTTTCGTCTAATAATCAAAATGGCCACCACGGCGACCCAAAGTTTACATAGTGTTATATAGGAAAAGGTTAAAAATGACATCTTCTCTGAAACCTCTTGAAGGATTTTGATGAAACATAATCACCATGATATTTGGGATAGTCCCTCTCAGATTTGTGTTTTTCGTGGCCGCCAGTCATCCAAGATGGTCGCCATGTCTAAAATTAGGTCAAATTTAAGGACATTTCAAACAACATCTCCTCCGAAACCACTTATTGCATTCTTGTGAAATATCAGAAACATGTTCCTTGGGTTAGCCTCTATCAAGTTTGTGTTTTTCGTTATCGTCGAATAACCAAAATGGCCGCCACAGGGACCCAAAGTTTACATAGAGTTACATGTATATAGGAAAACGTTAAAAATGACATCTTCTCTGAAACTGCTTGAAGGATTTTGATGAAACTTAATCACAATGATCTTTGGGTTAGTCCCCCTCAGATTTGCGTTTTTGGGGCCTCCAGTCATCCATGATGGCCACCATGACTAAACTTAGGTCAAACTTAAGGACATTTATCAAACGACATATTACCACTTATTCCATTCTAGTTAAATATCATATGCATGTTCCTGTTGTTGGCCTCAATCAAGTTTGTGTTTTTCGTTGTCGTCAAATATTCGAAATGGCCGCCACGATAACCCAAAGTTTACATAGAGTTATATAGAGGAAACATGTTTCTTGAGTTTGCCTCTATCATGTTTATGTTTTTGAATCACATCATACAAGTAGAGCGTCTACAGGCCCTCTTGAGCCTCTTGTTATTTTGAACGACAGTGATGATTACTGGTGAATATCACACACAAGATACAAGTAGAATGCCTTTTTACTGTTTATTTTATCATTTAGCAACAACAAACACCACGACAGGTTTAGATTTCTGAATTGCTAACGGGAAATAATCTACAGCGATAAAACGTCACCATACTGAATAAGAAAAAAAATAAAAATGTAAAAAATCAAAATTGATATAAATTAAATGTCTCCATCAAAGATTTAAATATTGTGTGACGTTTTATGTTATAGAACTAATACACATATCACCAAGCAGGTAGGCGTAACAGAGCGCCGAACTGTTTATTACATCCAGGTATGAGATATTTACCCAGATTATGAGTGTGTACTACAAGTGAAGAGTTAAGATCTACACGATCATTTAAACTGACACACGGCAATCTTGAGTTGTATATCAAGCATGAAAATTAGAAGAAAAATAAACTCGATTTATTAATCCTGTATCATTTTGACTTTAAAATGTTAAACTGTTTGCATATAATAAAATAACAAATTGATATTTCAATTTTCTTCGTTATTCTACATTTTTTTAAAAATAGATATTATTTGTGCAATATAATTAATAGTTAATAATGTGTAAGAAAAATTTGCTTTGAAATATTCTCACAGTTAATATTAATGATTGCAAATGTGCAAGTTATGTCGAATAACTAACGGGACGCCAAGAGTTTTACAGAAATCACGATTGCCATGTGTCCCTTTAAACCAAAATTGTTTGTTCATACCCGTTACAGAGAACTTCTAAATCAGCATAGAACAATGCAAGGAAGATTCCATCTATATATCTATATATATCTACATGTATATCTATATACTAACACTGCATCACCCTTTCATGGGATCCTTAAATTGTGTTTTTTTTCTACTAATGCAGGTGTATTAAACTTGATATGTGCACCATATATTTGATATGTGTACTATATCTAACACTGTAAAAACCAATCATTTTGTGTAACTCTGCAGTGCCCTGGTAATCAAAGTTTTAAACAGTATTATTTACTAAATTAATTATTTAAAATCAAATTCTTTAATTAACAAATAGAAAGTAACACACTTATTTTCGTCAAGCATTTGTGCAATGACAACTGGACTATTTCATAAAAAGGAGCAGCTAGATATCCTTAAAGACATCACACCAGAATTAAAAGATCACGGACACTTTACAGCTAGAGACGATCACAAACTTGTTAATCCTCTACTGTGGAAAATATTTTATATAAGACTACAATGTGCAATATTTATTACAATTGCTAAATGTTCATTTTACTGTTTCGAATAGAAACATTTAAATATGGCAGATTAAAAAGATAAAATCTGCAAATTCAATTTATTTTATTATAACAAATATGTATAGACTGAAATAATTATAGGTTATTTAACATGGTTCTGTACAATACGGAGATATATTTGGACGAGTACACAGCTGGAAAAGTCATATTGGACGAGCCGTTAGGCGAGTCCAATATGATTTTTTCCAGCTGTGTACGAGTCCAAATATATCCCGTATTGTACAGAACCATGTTAAGTAACCTTTTTATTCTATACCTTTATTTTAACCAATCATTTATAATTCGGATATAACTTTCGTTTGTTTCATGCTTTCAAGCAAGTCGCTATGAACATCGAAAGCACAATTGCATGTAGGTCTATGTATTTTATATATTGTGTTCGACATGGCTTACTCTCAAGCTTTATTTGCTTGAAAGAATGCCCATTTCTCCGTTGTCAACAGTGATTAAATACTACCGAAGGTCAGTTTCAAACAATGATATATTATGCTAGTTTTTTGTGTTTTTTTTTTGTTATAAAGGAAAATTAAATAAAAATATGTGCAATAGATAGGTTTTCATTACTTGACAACAATTTATGGTTAGGTAATGACAGAAGCCTGTCGGTTCTGATTTTTATTCGGACCTTTTCACGCGTTTCGGTCTTTATCATAGGTTTAACATGGAACCTGTGAAGCGTACAATACGAACAAAATACGGGATATTTTGTACGCGCGTGCGTCCCGATACGGAAATATATTGTACGGTCACATGACTCGAAAGAGCGTCTACGATTGGATGTATAAATTAGGTATAGAATAATACACAATAAACAACATTACAATCATGACAAAATATCCTTTCCAGTCCCACATATGTCCCATGTATGGTATTTTCTCTAAATTAGGATCCAGCATCCAGATGTAAAACAGATAAAAATTATGAACCAAGTCTTATTATCATAACAGACCCTTTTGCAAAACAGCTTTTATTATCGACAATCAAAAGTTTTGACGTTTACAAAACTCCCCAGAATTACATTTTCAGTATGGACTCTTATTTAGTGAAATCTTTTAATAACACACTAAACATTTTTCACGACAAAAGGATAAGTTCTTGTGGTGATATACAGTACATTTTAAAAACAAACTTAGCTGTGTGTCAAAAGAATGAAAACATTACTTTAGACAACGCATGTCGATCATCCTATGGATACCGAAATCGAATTTGGTTCAGATGGGTCAGTTTATTGTTCAAAGACTGTATTTGGAGACCATTTTAGAAGACCCAATTAATGTAAGTTTACACATAATTATTATTAAATTAACAATATAATATATGTTGTCTTAAACTTAACCAAAATCAATACTAAAAATATTGAAATTAAATCATGCTTTTACTGTTACACATACAATTAAGAAATAATTAAAGCGGATTTAAAATTGTTTGTCGGGGCCTCATAATATAACGGTTCATACCAATCTCCAAGTTTGCATGAAATTCTCGTACTTGTCACAATGCATGAAAAAAACATTCATAATTATGCCCCCACTATTTCTATAGAATGGATGAGGCTGGTGTGATGTCTTTAACGGATAGCAATCCAAAATCAAACTAGAGCAATGTCGATCGCAAATATCCGTACTTCGTTTCATCCTAGACAACAACTATCATGTTCATATTAGGTATACTTTCGATATGTATGGAAATACACAGTTTTCGTAAATCGCTATTTTGAATATACCGCCATTTTGAAAATAGTGTTGCTAAGCATCCACCTTTAACCACTTGACGGCGCGTTTAAAATAGTGAAGTACGATACAAAATGTGTATAAAACCAAAGGAGAATAACAATTGAATCGATTAAGCACGTTTTTAGAAGCAGATGGATGAAAATAACAACTTACCATGATGGATTTCAAAACGTCCGAAACTTTCGAATTCTACCCGATTAAAGGAATGTGATTAAAGGAATCATGCAGGAATGTGTGCTCATACAATAAACTATTATCAAGTTACCTGACGTCACCCGCCTTTCACAGGTAAATAGGCTGCAGCAATAAAGTTGTTCGTTTTAATGCGTATTTGACATTGAGTCGATGTTGGTACACTGTCATTAAACGTATCGACATTGGAGCGGCACTCCATTAATAATTAATAATATTAATAATATTACCAGTGACAGTAACGACAATGCCCTGCAATCATATCAACAAAACGACGGTTGACCTGCATGCCATATACTAACATTACCATCAGTAAAGAACATGACCCGGCAAGCCATATGCTATAAAGATAATGGGCTGCACTCCAACTAACAAAACGACAGTGTCCCGGCACGTTAAAAATAGGAAAGACTATTTAAATGACCTGCACTCCAACTAACATAACGACAGTGGTCCGGCACGCCATATGCTATTGTCTTACATACTAGATAAGGTTATCCGCGTTTTACATGGGTGGTGGAATATAAGAATCTTTCATGGGTATCCGGCGAAGAACGGAATTCCAACACGAGGTATAAGTGTTTTTATCGGAAACGAGGCTCTGCGTGGGTTGGAATTTCCCTATATGTACCGCATACTCATAATTGATTTTTTTTCTTGCATAACATTTACATTCTGCGAATTGACCTTGCCAATTACTAACGTTTTGAATGTTTATTTACACAATGGCGTCATGCAACTGTCATGGTTGATATCAGCGCGCGACTTTTATCCTTCCTTTATCTAAAAAGTGAATATATTCGTTTTCTGTCATTCATAGCTAGACGCCCCCGTTCTAGGTGACATGAGAATTATGTGTTTGCATGCAGAGAGCATGATTCTTACAACTATACTCAGTGGCAAAATAAAGTGGCCACTGAGTTTTGTTTAGATTTTATTGTATAAGGTTTTTTAAGAGTTAAATTGACAAATTCCAAAATGAATTTGCCATGTTTGGTACCAAAGTTTTTATCATTCCATTGCCAATATCATGTTGTAATTTGTTTTTCAATAGGTCGAATCATTAAGGGACTGTCTCTTGATAAAGAGGATAGTGTGTATAGTAAAATTTTCAAAGTGTCTAGTTTCTTTTGCAACTGAGTATATATGTTATGCGCAAAATAAGAATATGGACAATTCCGGAATTGCTCTGCGCAAAGTAAGAAATCTTAAAATGCTCGGCATTATCGGAATTCTCAAAATGCGCGGTTCAATTCCGGAATAGTCCGTGCGCAAAGTAGGAATTGGGACAAAGTAAGAATATGTTCGTTATCGTCAGTGCGCAAAGTAGGAAATGGAACAAAGTAGGAATATTTTCGTTAATCAAATTTGCGAGTATACACTTTGATTTTTGTTTGCTTCATTCAAATAGTCAACATATCAGAAGTATATTAGTATAAGAAATTCTAAAGTAAAATAACTATTTAATCCAGAAAATATGATGCATAAACAGATTATTTAACTGCTCAAAACGATTACTTTGTAATCCTTCACTCGATGGTATCGTGTTTTGTTTTTTCACTCACTCTCATACGCTCGTTCGTGAAAAGAACCACACGTCTATACCACTCTTGAAGGATTTCCCTAGAATCCATCCCAGCATTTAAATAATCTCTATATATCGATGGTCTAGAATTATAACGTCGTAAGTGAAAAATCATAGTTTTCGGGAAAGTGAAAAAAACGGACTGACAGTAACAACTGTGTGAATTCTCTGAACAATCTCATGTGACATAAGCTGTAGTTTGCTTTCTCATAAAACAAAGTATTTGTTATTTCAAAAAAGTTTGACTTTGTAATCCGAGCAATTGCACTTACGACCTTATGTTATTAAATATTCGGAAAGGAAGATGTTCATAAAAAAGTTGTATCTGGCAGTTACGACCTTGTTGGTGAAATGGAAACACGCGTTTGATGACAACATTGCAATATTATATATTAGAAAATGTTCTATTTTTTAAAGTTAAATCAAGCGGTTGACACATAATGACACAGGTTAAATATCCGCAAACACTTGTCACTTTAACGAGATTATGTCATAATTATCATAAACATTTTCAGTTCCCAAAATAATAAATGTGACTAAAACATTTCGCAAGTTGCTTAAGTCATATTGAATAGTTTGAAAACTTAAAGTTGAAGACCAGAATAAGACCAACGTCTCTCTTGTGTTAGGCAACTGCGTGGAGACAACAGTCAGAACTCGAATTGACTCAACTGAGTTCTGTGGGTGAGAAAGCTCTTTATGTACGTTGTGCATTCCATATCTCATATATATCCTTATATAATATGTCAACGCACTCTCTATATACTTATCATAATATATGTTATCCCCATACCCTATATATCCTTACATATCATATCCCCATACCTTATATATCCTTATGTAATATATCTCCATACCATCTATATAATATAGAGGGTATGGGAACATATATAGGGATATATTGGGTATGTGGATATTATACTTACATAATAACTATATCCCCATACGCTATATGTCCTTGCATAATATGTCCCATACCCTCTATATCCTTACATAACATGTCCCCGTACTCTCGATATACTTATATATTATAACCCCATGAATACCCCTTATATCCTTACATAATATGTCCCCGTACTCTCTAAATGCTTTCGTAATATGCCTACGTACTCTCTATATCCTTCATATTATGTTCTCCTATAAATGGAGGAAATAAAGATTATTATTATTATTATTATTACCTTTTATATCTTTACATAGGATGCCCCCGTACCATCTTTACATACATTATATATCCCAATGTCCACATACCCTCATATACGTGCATATCCTAGTTGCAACTTAGTATATATATCTTAGTTGCAACTGAGTATATATATCTTAGTTGCAATTGAGTATATATATCTCAGTATTCTCCCATAACCATCGTCGGCATGGAACCTTATTACTTCTTATAACTGTTTTATTGTATAGAAAGCGAATACATCAGTTGTAATACTGTATGTTCACACAGTTGTATGTTTATGGTGAACAGATTCAGCAATGCAATGTCGGTCAATAGAAAAACATAGCTTATGTTTGTATTTTATCATTTTCCGATTTTAAAACAAAGTTTTGACATCGGCCTACATCTCTTCGGCTTCTCTAACCATATTCCAAAAACACAATATGTTAGCAAGAGCTTTTTGATTATAGTTGTGCTACGATAACGATCAAACATTGAAAGTGTTTAGCGTGGCCTAACGCTCTAAGATTGGCTGAATAAAATGCATTTCAAAGTTTGCCGTAATACACCTGTACCGCGTCGTTTTTACAATGAAAGAAAATATTGTGGGGATATACGATAAAGATCTAGAAAACAAACATAATCTTTTTCACGTTTATACACATAACTGGCAATGATCATATTCGGGTTTACCTGAACGTAGACATTATATAATCATTGTGCAATGTGTACAGTAAGCATATTAAGGTAACTATTAATCACGGTCATAACGTTTTTATTGCTATAACGATCGTTGCAACGTATATAGATACGAAGAGTAAGTATGGATAACAGGTGTAATAAACTGTAGTCACCCGGTATAACAAGTTGAGAAATGGTACGACAAACCCAAAACTAATTTCGCAAACATTTTGCGTGGGAGATAGATGATAGCACGTTATTCCTTTTAACGTTGCGCTACCTTTCCTCCATAATTTACCTTTCCTCCATAACTTACCTTTCCTCCATACCTTACCTGTCATCCATAATTGCATTTTCAAAACCATTTCACAGGTAGAAGTATACATTTATAAAGGGCAATACAAACTAGTTGCAGTGTTGTATTCGAACACAGTGTATATTTATACATTTAAAATATCGACATTGATACAACCGTAAATGTCACAACTAATTAAAAAATATAGTCGTCAAAACTTCGTATATATTTCCACCATGCCTCGTGTGTATTCGCCCATGACAATTGCGAGAATATTCTTTTTTGAGGGACGCAAGTAACAAAGATGATGATGATGATGATGATGATGATGCCTCGACGATCTTGCTTCTGTACGTCTCACACCACAAATAATTTTCCATAGGGTCCCATTGTAATGTTTTTGTTCGTGGCATAGAGATAAACAGATTTTACAAGATGTATTTATGCTTAAATTCTTTATTGATCCAATATCTGCAATTTATAACACATTTGATAAATATTTACCAGATTGAACTTTCTTTTTAATTTCATGTTTGCGTGACACCTATCAAAATTTAGACAAAAATACAACACCGTGGTGATTAGACCCATGATGTGTAAAATGAGGCGGAATTAGCTAGAAATCTTATATCAACATGCATTTTTCTGTGATCTCTTCCTAAAATGTTGCAGATTTAGAACCTGGTAAAGATAAATCAATGTATCCTGTAAAATGTAGAAAAGCGAACTTGTTTTTTTTATCTACCTCCTTCATCTGTAGGGCACGAGTATTCAAGGGAGATAATAGTGGTGTGAGTCCTTCAGGTGATTTTTTTTCTAATGATCACCTCAATAATAATTGGAAATGTATATAAATCAATTACATGCTGAAAAATGCTAACATAACATTTTGATTCCATGTTTATTGGTTTTCAAATTATTCAAGTTTTAGTGACCTAGGGTATTGGTCGAAATTCAGGCCGAGTACCTTTAATATTTTTAAAATCTACAGTAGTGATAAGGATTTTGCATTTTCCTGGTCATTTGTGCTCAGCTATGTCTGAAACTTTCAAATATACATGAAAAGGCATCTTTACATCTGAATATACTATAAAAATGATCTTTAAGAAATAAGTATTGAGAAAAATGCCGAAAATAATAAAATCAAACTAAGGGTTACCCACCAAAATTTTGATTTTCCAGGAAAAGTATCAGTCTCTCGCTTTAATTTTGACATTTTTTTCAAAGTAGTCTGTCTTCATTGATATGTGTGTTTGTTTTACAAGCCAATAGCTGTAAAAGAAAGCTAAAGTTATGCTTATATCTGTATTGGTTTTGAAAATACAGTTAATTTTTAGTTAAACATGGTATCAAGTAAAATTTCAGCTAATTCCTGCAATATGAAGATAGCTTGAAGTAACTATACATACACAGACGGGATTTCTGAATAACCGTGTTAACATGTCTGAAACGTTCACAGATACACGAACAATGCTTAGAGGTGAATGATGTAAGATACCCGTTCTGCAGCTCTAAAGCGCGGCAAGGGCTTAGAGATGAATGATGAAATTTCCCATTCTGAAGATCTAAATTGCAAGGCATTAGAGATGAATGATGAAAGATACCTGTTCTGTAGCTCTGAAGCTCAATGCCTTAGCATTAAAGGATGAAAGATACCCGTTCTGCAGCTCTAGAGCGCAATACCTTAGAGATGACGGATGAAAATGCCATTTTGCAGGTCTAAAGCGCAATGCCTTAAAAATGACGAATAAAACACACCCATTCTGCAGCTTTTATTTAAGGTGATTTTTTTTCTAATGATCAGCACAGTAATAACTGAAAATGTATATAAATCAATTACATGCTGAAAAGTGCTAAAATTTTGATTCCATGATTATTGGTTTTCAAATTATTCAAGTTTTAGTGACCTAGGGTATTGGTCGAAATTCAGGCCGAGTACCTTTAATATTTTGGAAATACAGTTATTTGGATTTTGCATTTTCCTGGTCATTTGTGCTCAGCTATGTCTGAAACTTTCAAATATACATGAAAAGGCATCCCTACATCTGAATATACCATAGAAATGATCTTTAAGAAATAATTATTGAGAAAAATGCTGAAAATAATAAAATCAAACTAAGGGTTACCCGTCAAAATTTTGAATTTCCAGGAAAAGTATCAGTCGTTCGCTTTAATTTTGACATTTTTTTAAAAGATACCCGTTATGCAGCTCTAAAGCGCAATACCTTAGAGATGACGGATGAAAATGCCATTCTGCAGCTCTAAAGCGCAATGCCTTAAGAATAACGAATAAAAGACACCCTTTCTGCAGCTCTTACTTAACGTCTCACACCACAATTAATTTTCCATAGGGTCCCATTGTAATGTTTTTGTTCGTGGCATAGAGATAAACAGATTTTACAACATGTATTTATGCTTAAATTCTTCATTTATCCAATATCTGCAATTTAAAACACATTTAACAAATATTTACCAGATTGAACTTTTTTTAATTTCATGTTTGTGTGACACCTATCAACATTTAGACAAAAATACAACCCCGTGGTGATTAGACCCATGATGTGTAAAATGAGGCAGAATTAGATAGAAATCTTATATCAACATGCATTTTTCTGTGATCTCTTCCTAAAATGCTGTAGAATTAAAACCTGGTAAAGATAAATCAATGTATCCTGTAAAATGTAGAAAAGCAAACTTGTTTTTTTTTTATCTACCTCCTTCATCTGTAGGGCACGAGTATTCAAGGGAGATAATAGTGGTGTGAGTCCTTCAGGTGAATTTTTTTCTAATGATCACCTCAATAATAATTGAAAATGTATATAAATCAATTACATGCTGAAAAGTGCTAACATTTTGATTCCATGTTTATTGTTTTTCAAATTATTCAAGTTTTAGTGACCTAGGGTATTGGTCGAAATTCAGGCCGAGTACCTTTAATATTTTTAAAATCTACAGTAGTGATATGGATTTTGCATTTTCCTGGTCATTTGTGCTCAGCTATGTCTGAAACTTTCAAATATACATGAAAAGGCATCCCTACATCTGAATATACCATAGAAATAATCTTTAAGAAATAATTATTGAGAAAAATGCTGAAAATAATAAAATCAAACTAAGGGTTACCCGTCAAAATTTTGATTTTCCAGGAAAAGTATCAGTCTCTCGCTTTAATTTTGACATTTTTTTAAAAGATACCCGTTATGCCGCTCTAAAGCGCAATACCTTAGAGATGACGGATGAAAATGCCATTCTGCAGCTCTAAAGCGCAATGCCTTAAGAATAACGAATAAAAGACACCCTTTCTGCAGCTCTTACTTAACGTCTCACACCACAATTAATTTTCCATAGGGTCCCATTGTAATGTTTTTGTTCGTGGCATAGAGATAAACAGATTTTACAACATGTATTTATGCTTAAATTCTTCATTGATGCAATATCTGCAATTTAAAACACATTTAACAAATATTTACCAGATAGAACTTTTTTTAATTTCATGTTTGCGTGATTTAGAACCTGGTAAAGATAAATCAATGTATCCTGTAAAACGTAGAAAAGCAAACTTGTTTTTTTTTATCTACCTCCTTCATCTGTAGGGCACGAGTATTCAAGGGAGATAATAGTGGTGTGAGTCCTTCAGGTGAATTTTTTTCTAATGATCACCTCAATAATAATTGAAAATGTATATAAATCAATTACATGCTGAAAAGTGCTAACATTTTGATTCCATGTTTATTGGTTTTCAAATTATTCAAGTTTTAGTGACCTAGGGTATTGGTCGAAATTCAGGCCGAGTACCTTTAATATTTTTAAAATCTACAGTAGTGATATGGATTTTGCATTTTCCTGGTCATTTGTGCTCAGCTATGTCTGAAACTTTCAAATATACATGAAAAGGCATCCCTACATCTGAATATACCATAGAAATAATCTTTAAGAAATAATTATTGAGAAAAATGCTGAAAATAATAAAATCAAACTAAGGGTTACCCGTCAAAATTTTGATTTTCCAGGAAAAGTATCAGTCTCTCGCTTTAATTTTGACATTTTTTTAAAAGATACCCGTTATGCCGCTCTAAAGCGCAATACCTTAGAGATAACGGATGAAAATGCCATTCTGCAGCTCTAAAGCGCAATGCCTTAAGAATAACGAATAAAAGACACCCTTTCTGCAGCTCTTACTTAACGTCTCACACCACAATTAATTTTCCATAGGGTCCCATTGTAATGTTTTTGTTCGTGGCATAGAGATAAACAGATTTTACAACATGTATTTATGCTTAAATTCTTCATTTATCCAATATCTGCAATTTAAAACACATTTAACAAATATTTACCAGATTGAACTTTTTTTAATTTCATGTTTGTGTGACACCTATCAACATTTAGACAAAAATACAACCCCGTGGTGATTAGACCCATGATGTGTAAAATAAGGCAGAATTAGATAGAAATCTTATATCAACATGCATTTTTCTGTGATCTCTTCCTAAAATGCTGTAGATTTAAAACCTGGTAAAGATAAAGCAATGTATCCTGTAAAATGTAGAAAAGCAAACTTTTTTTTTTCCCTACCTCCTTCATCTGTAGGGCACGAGTATTCAAGGGAGATAATAGTGGTGTGAGTCCTTAAGGTGATTTTGTTTTCTAATGGTGGCAATAATAATTGAAAATGTATATAAATCAATTACATGCTGAAAAGTGCTAACATTTTGATTCCATGTTTATTGGTTTTCAAATTATTCAAGTTTTAGTGACCTAGGGTATTGGTCGAAATTCAGGCCGAGTACCTTTAATATTTTTAAAATCTACAGTAGTGATATGGATTTTGCATTTTCCTGGTCATTTATGCTCAGCTATGTCTGAAACATTCCAATATACATGGAAAGGCATCTCCTCTACATCTGAATAAACCATAAAATGATCTTTAAGAAATAATTATTGAGAAAAAATGCTGAAAATAATAAAATCAAACTAAGGGTTACCCGTCAAAATTTTGATTTTCCAGGAAAAGTATCAGTCTCTCGCTTTAATTTTGACATTTGTTTTCAAAGTAGTCTGTCTTCATTGATATGTGTGTTTGTTTTACAAGCCAATAGCTGTAAAATAAAGCTAAATTTATGCTTATATCTAAATTGGTTTCGAAAATACAGTTATTTTTTAGTTAAACATGGTATCAAGTAAAATTTCAGCTAATTCCTGCAATATGAAGATAAAGCGCAATGCCTTTACATTACAGGATGAAAGATACCCGTTCTGCAGCTCTAAAACGCAATACCTTAGAGATGACGGATGAAAATGCCATTCTGCAGCTCTAAAGCGCAATGCCTTCAGAATAACGAATAAAAGACACCCATTCTGCAGCTCTTACTTAGCGTGGCATAGAGATAAACATATTTTACAACATGTATTTATGCTTAAATTCTTCATTGATCCAACATCTGCAAATTAAAACACATTTAACAAATATTTACCAGATTGAACTTTTTTAATTTCATGTTTGCGTGACACCTATCAAAATTTAGACAAGAATACAAAAGTAGAAAAGCAAACTTGTTTTTTTATCTACCTCCTTCATCTGTAGGGCACGAGTATTCAAGGGAGATAATAGTGGTGTGAGTCCTTCAGGTGAATTTTTTTCTAATGATCACCTCAATAATAATTGAAAATGTATATAAATCAATTACATGCTGAAAAGTGCTAACATTTTGATTCCATGTTTATTGTTTTTCAAATTATTCAAGTTTTAGTGACCTAGGGTATTGGTCGAAATTCAGGCCGAGTACCTTTAATATTTTTAAAATCTACAGTAGTGATATGGATTTTGCATTTTCCTGGTCATTTGTGCTCAGCTATGTCTGAAACTTTCAAATATACATGAAAAGGCATCCCTACATCTGAATATACCATAGAAATAATCTTTAAGAAATAATTATTGAGAAAAATGCTGAAAATAATAAAATCAAACTAAGGGTTACCCGTCAAAATTTTGATTTTCCAGGAAAAGTATCAGTCTCTCGCTTTAATTTTGACATTTTTTTAAAAGATACCCGTTATGCAGCTCTAAAGCGCAATACCTTAGAGATAACGGATGAAAATGCCATTCTGCAGCTCTAAAGCGCAATGCCTTAAGAATAACGAATAAAAGACACCCTTTCTGCAGCTCTTACTTAACGTCTCACACCACAATTAATTTTCCATAGGGTCCCATTGTAATGTTTTTGTTCGTGGCATAGAGATAAACAGATTTTACAACATGTATTTATGCTTAAATTCTTCATTTATCCAATATCTGCAATTTAAAACACATTTAACAAATATTTACCAGATTGAACTTTTTTTAATTTCATGTTTGTGTGACACCTATCAACATTTAGACAAAAATACAACCCCGTGGTGATTAGACCCATGATGTGTAAAATAAGGCAGAATTAGATAGAAATCTTATATCAACATGCATTTTTCTGTGATCTCTTCCTAAAATGCTGTAGATTTAAAACCTGGTAAAGATAAAGCAATGTATCCTGTAAAATGTAGAAAAGCAAACTTTTTTTCCCCCCTACCTCCTTCATCTGTAGGGCACGAGTATTCAAGGGAGATAATAGTGGTGTGAGTCCTTAAGGTGATTTTGTTTTCTAATGATCACCTCAATAATAATTGAAAATGTATATAAATCAATTACATGCTGAAAAGTGCTAACATTTTGATTCCATGTTTATTGGTTTTCAAATTATTCAAGTTTTAGTGACCTAGGGTATTGGTCGAAATTCAGGCCGAGTACCTTTAATATTTTTAAAATCTACAGTAGTGATATGGATTTTGCATTTTCCTGGTCATTTATGCTCAGCTATGTCTGAAACATTCCAATATACATGGAAAGGCATCTCCTCTACATCTGAATAAACCATAAAAATGATCTTTAAGAAATAATTATTGAGAAAAAATGCTGAAAATAATAAAATCAAACTAAGGGTTACCCGTCAAAATTTTGATTTTCCAGGAAAAGTATCAGTCTCTCGCTTTAATTTTGACATTTTTTTCAAAGTAGTCTGTCTTCATTGATATGTGTGTTTGTTTTACAAGCCAATAGCTGTAAAATAAAGCTAAATTTATGCTTATATCTAAATTGGTTTCGAAAATACAGTTATTTTTTAGTTAAACATGGTATCAAGTAAAATTTCAGCTAATTCCTGCAATATGAAGATAAAGCGCAATGCCTTTACATTACAGGATGAAAGATACCCGTTCTGCAGCTCTAAAACGCAATACCTTAGAGATGACGGATGAAAATGCCATTCTGCAGCTCTAAAGCGCAATGCCTTCAGAATAACGAAAAAAAGACACCCATTCTGCAGCTCTTACTTAGCGTGGCATAGAGATAAACATATTTTACAACATGTATTTATGCTTAAATTCTTCATTGATCCAACATCTGCAAATTAAAACACATTTAACAAATATTTACCAGATTGAACTTTTTTAATTTCATGTTTGCGTGACACCTATCAAAATTTAGACAAGAATACAAAAGTAGAAAAGCAAACTTGTTTTTTTATCTACCTCCTTCATCTGTAGGGCACGAGTATTCAAGGGAGATAATAGTGGTGTGAGTTCATAAGGTGATTTTTTTTCCAATGATCACCTCAATAATAATTGGAAATGTATATAAATCAATTACATGCTGAAAAATGCTAACATAACATTTTGATTCCATGTTTATTGGTTTTCAAATTATTCAAGTTTTAGTGACCTAGGGTATTGGTCGAAATTCAGGCCGAGTACCTTTAATATTTTTAAAATCTACAGTAGTGATAAGGATTTTGCATTTTCCTGGTCATTTGTGCTCAGCTATGTCTGAAACTTTCAAATATACATGAAATGGCATCTCTACATCTGAATATAGCATAAAAATGATCTTTAAGAAATAATTATTGAGAAAAATGCTGAAAATAATAAAATCAAACTAAGGGTGACCCGTCAAAATTTTGATTTTACAGGAAAAGTATCAGTCTCTCGCTTTAATTTTGACATTTTTTTCAAAGTAGTCTGTCTTCATTGATATGTGTGTTTGTTTTACAAGCCAATAGCTGTAAAATAAAGCTAAAGTTATGCTTATACCTGTATTGGTTTTGAAAATACAGTTAATTTTCAGTTAAACATGGTATCAAGTAAAATTTCAGCTAATTCATGCAATATGAAGATAGTTTGAAATAACTATACATACACAGACGGGATTTCTGAATAACCGTGTTAACTGTGTCCTAACATGTCTGAAACGTTCACAGATACACGAACACTGCTTAGAGGTGAAGGATGTAAGATACCCGTTCTGCAGCTCTAAGGCGCAAGGGCTTAGAGATGAATGATGAAAATTCCAATTCTGAAGATCTAAATTGCAAGGCATTAGAGATGATTGATGAAAGTTACCTGTTCTGCAGATCTAAAGCGCAATACCTTAGCATTAAAAGATGAAAGATACCCGTTCTGCAGCTCTAAAGCGCAATACCTTAGAGATGACGGATGAAAATGCCATTCTGCAGCTCTAAAGCGCAATGCCTTAAGAATAACGAATAAAAGACACCCATTCTGCAGCTCTTACTTAGCGTCTCACACCACAATCAATTTTCCATAGGGTCCCATTGTAATATTTTAGTTCGTGGCATAGAGATAAACAGATTTTACAACATGTATTTATGCTTAAATTCTTCATTGATCCAATATCTGAAATTTAAAAAAACATTTAACAAATATTTACCAGATTGAACTTTTTAAATTTCATGTTTGCGTGAGACCTATCAAAATTTAGACAAAAATACAACTCCGTGGTGATTAGACCCATGATGTGTAAAATGAGGCAGAATTAGCTAGAAATCTGATATCAACATGCATTTTTCTGTGATCTCTTCCTAAAATGCTGTACATTTAGAACCTGGTAAAGATAAATCAATATATCCTGTAAAATGTAGAAAAGCGAACTTGTTTTTTTTATCTACCTCCTTCATCTGTAAATATACATACACATACGGGATTTCTGAATAACCGTGTTAAGTGTGTCCTAACATGTCTGAAACGTTCACAGATACACGAACACTGCTTAGAGGTGAAGGATGTAAGATACCCGTTCTGCAGCTCTAAGGCGCAAGGGCTTAGAGATGAATGATGAAAATTCCAATTCTAAAGATCTAAATTGCAAGGCATTAGAGATGATTGATGAAAGTTACCTGTTCTGCAGATCTAAAGCGCAATACCTTAGCATTAAAAGATGAAAGATCCCCGTTCTGCAGCTCTAAATCGCAATACCTTAGAGATGACGGATGAAAATGCCATTCTGCAGCTCTAAAGCGCAATGCCTTAAGAATAACGAATAAAAGACCACAATTAATTTTCCATAGGGTCCCATTGTAATGTTTTTGTTCGTGGCATAGAGATAAACAGATTTTACATCATGTATTTATGCTTAAATTCTTCATTGATGCAATACCTGCAATTTAAAACACATTTAACAAATATTTACCAGATAGAACTTTTTTTAATTTCATGTTTGCGTGATTTAGAACCTGGTAAAGATAAATCAATGTATCCTGTAAAATGTAGAAAAGCAAACTTGTTTTTTTTATCTACCTCCTTCATCTGTAGGGCACGAGGATTCAAGGGAGATAATAGTGGTGTGAGTCCTTAAGGTGATTTTGTTTTCTAATGATCACCTCAATAATAATTGAAAATGTATATAAATCAATTACATGCTGAGAAGTGCTAACATTTTGATTCCATGTTTATTGGTTTTCAAATTATTCAACTTTTAATGACCTATGGTATTGGTCGAATACCTTTAATATTTTGAAAACTACAGTAGTGATAAGGATTTTGCATTTTCCTGGTTGTCGCAGGATGACCCTAGTGGTTGGTGCTAACTCAGGAAAAAATCAATGACGGTGAATGCATTTACATAAGTTTAATGCAACTTTTAAAATATGTTTAATATATATACAACTATCTAAAAAAACAACAAGCGAATACACAGATGAAATATGAAAATAATGTTCTCATGAACGTTTAAGACATTCTTAGTATTGTTAAAAATACTGAATGTGTCGACTGACTATATACGACACTAAAGTGTTGTTAAAGTTATAACAATGTTGATCTATGATCTAGCGCGATAACTGAGATGCGCGAGAGCTCGCGAATCCAATGAGTGATGGTCATCAAATGTTGATGACGCGATATGTATGATGATTAACCTCCACTGAGGTTTTGGATGATGCTCCTCCATTGAGGACTGATAACGGGCCCACCTCGTGTCCCGGGAGTTGTCGCTACTAGAACCTGGCCATGCTGCGCAGGTACGGGGACCGTCTCCACCGCTCGTAAACGTTATATGTGGAAGCTAAGCTCCACTCCGGAAGGCCTTTTATCCAAATATCCAACCCTGAATGGCTTAGGCTGTAATTATACATACGTTTGAGATGTCGGTTGATAAACATAACCATCTTGCATAATTATCATTACCCAAACAAATCATTATTTAATAAATATATGTAAGCTGTACTAATGATGAGTAGCAATGTATACATATTCTACAACGCCATGTATACGCCATGTACGTCGCTGTTAATCAATGCCCCTAATACAACGCTATGTATACGTGTCGAACATTTATACTAGTCACTCATCTCATTGTTAACTAATGCACCTAATATCCACTGTTATCAATCCAATCGTGTATTACAATCACTGAGTTATACGCCAACGTTAACTAATATACCTATTATACAACGTTATCAAATTAATATTGTTTTACAATTAATGATCAATTACAATAATTACATCTAATAAAGTAACTTCAAAATCATATGCTAGTCTCAAGTTAATGTTTGAGAAACATCAAAGCTAACCGGATGTCGTAACCGCCAAACAAGATGGCGCCGCCCACTGAATACAAATGAACGATACAAGTTAATAAAATAAATACTGACCACATATTGCCTGTGAATTTCGCCGTCCAACTCCTGCTCCAAACAAAGCAACTATCAAGCAATCCCGGCCAGAACTAGAAGACAATGGATTTTATAGCAAACGTTACGCCAAAACCATTATTTTCCCCGTTCAGTCCGTGACAAACGTGGCTAAATCTGCAGTATTGAATCTACACGAAAGGACCCTTACACAATTTTGCGAGATAGCCGCCCTTCCGGACGCCCTCTGGCGGCCACTTAAAATGTGCACGCTTTTACGAGTTACCTGAATATGTCATGAACATTGTGAATTTGGTTCAACTAAACAATGAATTAGGGTGTAACTAACAGCTTACAAGAGCTATGTACGACCAATACGCTCTACCCGTGACATTTTGTGACAACATCTCCCCACTTAAAGAAAGTGATACACTTTTTAAAATTCAACAAAATGATAATTAATATTTACATGTTAATAACCTATTAATTAGTCCTAGCACAAGACATGGTTGCATAATAAGCAACATTAGCAAAAGACATGGTTGCATAATAAGCAACATTAAAATTTCAACAATATTCTGCAATTGTACACCACACTGTCGTAACATACACTGCTATTGTACAATACACTGCAGTACACTATTATACTGTTGTATTAAACCTGTCATTATGTGCGGCGACTTAAATAGTATGCCCCAATATTGTGCTTTCCACGGTCTATTACACCGACTCTACTGTTACTAATAACACTACTTCCTGCAACTACAAGAACTCCAACTTTACACATTACATCCATCGCATTACCAGTATACTGTTTGCGAAATGGGTCTCCCGCTTCCCTAATCGGCTTTGCTAACGTGTGCTTAAAGCTACACTGCACTACATCTGTTGGTCTCGACGCATCGAACCGAACAGCATTACACCGAGAGTGTAAACGATCTACCTCTCGTTTCTGTACTACACCTAGCATGCACGATATGTCTACATCGGCTGCTGTCTGCTTACCTACACTAGTGGGAAAATACAGGGGACTAGTGTCCTCACTACTGCCTTCCTCACTATCCTCAATGACTGCAACATTAACTACATTTAATACCCCTTGTTGCACATTATCGGTTCTACTGATGTACTCTTTCAGCATATTCGCATGAAAGGTCTTTAACTTTCCGTTTATCTCGATACGATAATCCATAGTGTTCACTATCCCTCTAACGTAAAACGGACCTTTCCATTGTAACAACAGCTTGTTATTGTCGGTCGGGAGTAACAGTAACACCTGGTCATCTATCTTACATTTCCTAGCTCTAGCTTTCTGGTCATAGTACCGTTTGTACTTGGTACTTGCCTTAACTAACTGACTTTGAGCTATCTTACAAGTCTCCTCTAGTTTCTCCTTCAGATCTAAAACATACTAATATGTAGTCTTAACCTCATCACTATCTACTACACCTGCCCACATCTCTCTAATAATCCTCATGGGACCTCTAACTGATCTACCGTACAATAACTCCAACGGAGAAAATCCTAAACTCTCTTGTGGAACCTCTCTAAATGCAAATAATAAAGCATTGAGATACTTGTCCCAATCTTTGGGTCTCGCTCTGTACACATACGCCATAACATTTGCTTTAACGTCCCGTTAAATCGTACAACTAACCCGTTACACATACGGTGATATGGTGTTGTCATGATTTGACGCAAAGACAATAACCTGCTAACTTCAGCCATAAGTTCTGACGTAAACTGTGACCCACAATCAGTCAGCATTTCGTCTGGTACACCTTACCTACTGCACATATCAACTAATGCCTTCTTATGTACAAACTTAGAACTACCGGACCCTTTACACTTCTTTACTACACCATCCTTGCCCTTCACTTTACAAGGATCTAATGACTCGTCTTGAGTTTGTGCTTCTATAAACTCCGCTTTGGATATGCCACCTACGGCTGCAGGAACCTTTAATTTTCTATAAGCCTGAGCTTGCTTCTGAAACTGCGCCCTAGTCTCTACTGCATTACTTATGCTACTCCTAAAATCGGACACAACCGGAAGTACTGAACCTTCTATGTTCCCTATCGTTAAATCATACATCGGGTCGTCCATACAAAGTGCCTCTGTAGTCCCTTTAAAGAACGGTGCATCTATTCTCGCTATTGGCACGTGCTCTACCGACTTTTTTAACAACATACACGGTGACTGTTTACCTACCAACTGGTCACCCGTTACTAAACTACGCCTAACTACCACACCTGTACAACCTGTATCCCTCATTACAATTATGTCCATGCCATCTACTCTACCATCTGCCGTTGGAAGATTTGCATACGGAAAGAGATATGTTCCGATCTTCGCCATTACGCCATCCGCTTTAACACAACAGCTACTACACTCGGCTTTAATAACCGGACTATTGCTACCTCTGCCTCTACCTCTACCTCGGTTTTGACCACCTCTACCTCTACCGAAATTCCATGGGTTGTTAAAACCTTGGTTCTGACTACCTACATTGTTGTCCCTTCTACTATTGTCACTAAAATTGTCTACGACAGCGGATAATTTCACCGCTTTCCTACACTCATGTGAAGCATGATTCCCATTACAGTGACGACAACGAAAGTTCTGTCTTTCGACACTAAATTATGAGCTCCACCTCTAGCCTCGGCAAACTGATCTGCTTGTGTTGCCATTTCATCTACACTAGTTAGTTTTCTTTCTTTCAGAAATAAGAACAGATCTCTACTACAAACATTGAATAGCTGGTCCCGCAACAAGAAATCTATGAGGCCTTGATAAGTCTGCGCTACCTTCCCTAACTCTAACCACATATCTAAGTAATTTCTAGACCTACTAATAAACTGAATAAATGACTCGCCTTTCTCAGGCAAACAAGCTCTAAACCGCTTTCTAAAGCCTTCTTCAGTTAACTCAAATCGCTTTAAAAGAGCATCCTTTAACTTGTCATATTCAAGAGAATCTACACTAGGTAATCTAAAAAATACACCTAAGGCCTTGCCTCTCAATAACGCACTTAAATAAACTGCCCACTTATCCTTGGTCCATTCTTGTAACTCAGCATAACGTTCAAACCGTAACAAGTAACTGTCCATGTTATCTTTGTAAGCATCAAAGTATGTTAACTTCGGACCTTTTAACTTCCCAGATTACCCATCTTTTCCTACAGTTTTACTGTCCTTACTATCTGTCTTAGCTGCTTCCAACTCTAAAGCTAACTTATGATCAAACGGTGATTTCTCCATCTCCATCTCTATCTTAGCCTTAGCTAGTCTACCATCTGTTTCGAACCTCTCATGTTCTAACTCTTGCTTCTCCCTTTATCATCATCTCGCTTCTCTTTAGCTAATCTACCTTCTAATTCTAACTTCTCTTTAGCCAATCTACTTTCGAAGTATAACCTATATTTCTCAGCATCTAGCTTCTCTTTAGCTAATCTACTTTCTTCATCTCGCTTCTCTTTAGCTAATCTAAGTTCAAATTCTAACCTATCTTTCCAAGCATCTCTTTCCTTAAGTCTAAATTCTCTTTCCCTATCCTGTTCGGATCTAACAAAGGTTCTGAGTTCCTCTCCAGCATACCCTAACTCCTTACCCATCTCCGTAAGTTCCTTTATGGTCGTCATGGTTATAGACATTGTGGAATACTCACTACAATAACTACAATACACAATTCACTAATAATTCTACTCAACTAACTACTAATGGTAAGTCACTGTGTCCTCAGTAAATACATGGACATCATCATAGGACAAGTTACATACACTTTTGTACTAGCGCTAACTACTAACGGTTATGTATAGATAGTATCTAGCTTCCACAAAACGTATACACTACATAAAATATCTATATTTGATATTGGACATAAACCTTAAACAATCATAGAAATGTGTATAGCATGTACATGTATATTTACTTCTACCATCAATATACGTATACTTGAGTGTCACAACATGAGTAGAACGTCTTGTTCTCCAACCTAATACTATTGGTATATCAAAGGAGGTAAAAACAAACACCCCAATTATTGAGAAAAAGTGCCTCAGACCCAATCGTGTAGACCACAGCGACCTCGCGCCAAGGAAAGAACGTACAAAACAACAGTTTGGACTCACACTACCCTTGTCATGTCTTGACTTGTCTTCCAAGCTGTGGCCGTGATCGTCTACAGTTTCCTTGATGGATCAGAGGGTGGTACACAATTCTAAAATAATAAGTAGAGATTTAGTATATCATAATAAAGATCACTTATTGATTCTTTCCCACCGAAGTCGCCCAAAATCCCACTACTCTGAAAACCAGTTGTCGCAGGATGACCCTAGTGGTTGGGGCTAACTCACGAAAGAATCAATGACGGTGAATGCATTTACATAAGTTTAATGCAACATTTAAAATATGTTTAATATATATACAATTATCTAAAAAAAAACAAGCGAATACACAGATGAAATATGAAAAGAATGTTCTCATGAACGTTTAAGACTTTCTTAGTATTGTTACAAATACTGAATGTGTCGACTGATTATATACGACACTAAAGTGTTGTTAAAGTTATAACCATGTTGATCTATGATCTAGCGCGATAACTGTGATGCGCGAGAGCTCATGAAGATGATGATGCGCGAATCCAATGAGTGAGGGTCATCAAATGCCTTCTATAAGGGTTGATGACGCGATATGTATGACGATTAACCTCCACTGAGGTTGTGGATGATGTTCCTCCAGTGAGGACTGATAACGGACCCACCTCGTGTCTCGGGGGTTGTCGCTACTAGAACCTGGTCATGCTGCGCAGGTACGGGGACCGTCTCCACCGCTCTTAACGCTATGCGTGGAAGTTTAGCTCCACGGAAGACTTATATCCAAATATCCAACCCTGGATGGCTTTGGCTGTAATTATACATACGTTTTAGATGTCGGTTGAAAAACATAACCATCTTGCATAATTATCATTACCCAAACACATCATTATTTAATAAATATACGTAAGCTGTACTAATGATGAGTAGCAATGTATACATATTCTACAACGCCATGTATACGCCATGTACGTCGCTGGTAATCAATGCCCCTAATACAACGCTATGTCTACGCGTCGAACATTTATACTAGTCACTCATCTCATTGTTAACTAATGCACCTAATATCCACTGTTATCAATCCAATCGTGTATTACAATCACTGAGTTATACACCAACGTTAACTAATGTACCTATTATACAACGTTATCAAATTAATATTGTTTTACAATTAATGATCAATTACAATAATTACATCTAATAAAGTAACTTCAAAATCATATGCTAGTCTCAAGTTAATGTTTGAGAAACATCAAAGCTAACTGGATGTCGTAACCGCCAAACAAGATGGCGCCGCCCACTGAATACAAATGTACGATAAAAGTTAATAAAATAAATACTGACCACATATTGCCTGTGAATTTCGCCGTCCAACTCCTGCTCCAAACAAAGCAACTATCAAGCAATCCCGGCCAGAACTAGAAGACAATGGATTTTATAGCAAACGTTACGCCCAAACCATTATTTCCCCCGTTCAGTCCGTGACAAACGTGGCTAAATCTGCAGTATTGAATCTACACGAAAGGACCCTTACACAATTTTCCCTATAAGGAGATAGACCCATACTTTTACATGCATTAGCACAAAACTAAACTTATTAAACGGCCCTTCCGGACGCTTTTACGAGTTATCTGAATATATCATGAACATTGTGAATTTGGTTCAACTAAACAATGAACTAGGGTGTAACTAACAGCTTGCAAGAGCTATGTACGACGAATACGATCTACCCGTGACATTTTGTGACACTGGTCATTTGTGCTCAGCTATGTCTGAAACTTTCAAATATACATGAAAAGGCATCTCTACATCTGAATATACCATAAACATGATCTTTAAGAAAAAATTATTGAGACAAAATTTTGATTTTCCAGGAAAAGTATCAGTCTCTCGCTTTAATTTTGACATTTTTTTCAAAGTAGTCTGTCTTCATTGATAGGTGTGTTTGTTTAACAAGCCAATAGCTGTAAAATAAAGGTAAAGTTATGCTTATACCTGTATTGGATTTGAAAATACAGTTAATTTTTAGTTAAACATGGTATCAAGTAAAATTTCAGCTAATTCCTGCAATATGAAGATAGCTTGAAGTAACTATACATACACAGACAGGATTTCTGAATAACCGTGTTAACTTTGTCCTAACATGTCTGAAACGTTCACAGAATAGAATAGAATAGAATAGTTTATTTCAAATCCAATAGGCATCTGCCCGTGAGGTACAAACATGATAATATAATAATGACAGACAGTGATATTTTAAGACACAAATAAGCAATAATACAAAACTGAAATACGCATAACAATAGCCTGGTATGCATTATCTCAATGAATTATAATATGAACTTCTATCGTGGAGAAGGTGTTCACTATATAGTAAAAATATCTTGCGACCTTTATTAAACATCTACTTAATATTTTGCCTCAAAAGTATTACATGTTATATATAAACTTATCCACACGAACACACACTTAAACCCTTAAATACATACTCGAATACATGTATACTCATACACAAAAATACTAATACAGTACTTACAAAATAAATAACCATGCTAATTATCAAAAAATAATATTTCATTTCTTAATTTAAATGCCTTGTAGATGAATATACCCAATTTGTTTAAAACCGACATATTTTGACTTTTTAACAATTCAACAAGTTTAAACATATTTGGTCTTCTCCAATAATATGGATGGATATATAACGACCTTAGTTCCTTATATAAACTGCACTCTAGAATGAAGTGATATTCATCTTCTATAATATAACATATCTTACACTTTCTTTCGTGGAAAGGAGTACTAGTTGGTCTTGACCATCTGCCAGCTTCAACCTCTAACCTATGAGATGATACTCTGAACTGTGCAAAAACCTTTAAATACTTAAACATATGTATTTTTTCTAAATATGGCTGAAGCCTAAATTCATAGATATTTCTATAAAATAATGCACGACTAGAATTTTCAAGTCTACTATGCCAGTCTTGTAAAAAATGGTCATGAATTCTCTGTTTCGCAACAAATAAGAATAATTTAGGTTCACCAACACTTTGGTTAACCCAGACTTCATAAAAGCCCAGGGATGCTGATAAATCCCGAAGTAGTGTTACCCAACTTATTTTGTTCGGTAGTATTTCTAAATCTAATAAAAGCATGTCATAAACAATTCTAGAATATTTACGTTTTTCAGTATGTAACAGTTTCAACCAGTATTTAATAATGTTATAATGTCGACGTGTCACAAAAGAAGATCGAGCAAGTTCACCATATATAAAATCATTTTGCGTTGTTTTCTTGACCATAAGCATCTTCTTACAAAATTGTATATGAATCCTTTGTGTAGCACTTCCTTGAATAAAACCCCACACCTCGCTACTGTTATTTAATATAGGTGAAATTAATTTATCAAACAAATCTAACCTGTGTTTTGGTGACAAAAACGTGAATTTATGTAAATATTTGTTCATTTTAAAAATTGCTTTCTGAGCTTGCCCCGCCAATGCTGTTTGGGTTGCTGCAAAAGACCCACCTGTTGTAAATACAATTCCCAGGTAAACAAATTTATTTACAATTTCTAGATATACGAACAATGCTTAGAGGTGAAGGATTTAAGATACCCGTTCTGCAGCTCTAAACCGCAGGGGCTTAGAGATGAAAGATGAAAATACCCATTCTGAAGATCTAAATTGCAAGGCATTAGAGATGAATGATAAAAGATACCTGTTCTGCAGCTCTAAAGCGCAATACCCTAGCATTAAAGGATGCAAGACACCCGTTCTGCAGCTCTAAATCGCAATACCTTAGAGATGACGGATGAAAATGCCATTCTGCAGCTCTAAAGCGCAATGCCTTAAGAATAACGAATAAAAGACACCCATTCTGCAGCTCTTACTTAACGTCTCACACCACAATTAATTTTCCATAGGGTCCCATTGTAATGTTTTTGTTCGTGGCATAGAGATAAACATATTTTACAACATGTATTTATGCTTAAATTCTTCATTGATCCAATATCTGCAATTTAAAGCACATTTAACACATATTTACCAGATTGAACTTTTTTTAATTTCATGTTTGCGTGACACCTATCAAAATTTAGACAAAAATACAACCCCTTGGTGATTAGACCCATGATGTGTAAAATGAGGCAGAATTAGCTAGAAATCTTATATCAACATGCATTTTTCTGTGATCTCTTCCTAAAATGCTGTAGATTTAGAACCTTGTAAAGATAAATTAATGTATCCTGTAACATGTTGTTGTTGTTGTTGTTGCTGCTGCAGCTGCTGCTGTTGTTGTTGTTGTTGTTGTTGTACGTTTCATCTGGTCGTGAACTACGGATTCTTGGTCTGTAGACCACGGACATTAACTCCAGGAGGCCTGTAGATATCAAGATGCCTTCACGGTATCTTAAGTAAACTGTAATTATGTCCTCTGAAAACGAAAAAAGTAGAAAAAGTTAAGAAGAAAAAAGGCAGTAACTGCGATAACAGAGTTCGATTTTAACGCGGAATCGATATGCACATGTTGACATCATATAGAAGCATCCTGTAAAATTTCGAAACAATCGGTTGAAAGCTGTGGAAGATAGACACAAGAGGGACCTGCTTGCCACAATCCCCTCTCCTAACAAGTGCGAGGATCGACAGTAGCATCCCAAAGGGTTTCCGCATCACCTGAAGAGGAAACAAATCTGAATGTATATTAACTTACATTTACCTGGAACTTATATGTAGATTAAATTTTCCCGGGACATTATATAGATGTATAAAGCACGAGTCGTTTATGTTTTAATACAACTTGCACTTATTTCTTTAACTTTATTTTAATCATTGTTTGTTTTATCGTAAACGTGTCGTCTGTGTACCATCTGGCGCATGTCTTCAAAAGGTTGAGTTGTCGTCGGTTGCGAAGATCAGATGACGCCGACCGTTTGCCGTTACTTCCCCTCTGTAGAATTCCTTTGCATTTAAAAAGTGGTCCAACACACGAAAATACGCTTATTTTTTAGTTTGATGGCAAAATTTTGTAGAATTGCTCATGACAAATCGGAATTGTTAATGTAATTTTGGATTGATTATTTTTCATGCTATAAATTCGACGTGCCGTAAAACACTATAAATATGAATCATTTCCCCCGGCATTTAAACTCCTAATGATTGTCGCCTTCATTGAACTTATTTATTTTAATGACAATCAAACAAATGTGAATCAACACACTACTAATTACAGTCAAAACGTCCCCTTGTCAAAATGCCCCAACCCGCCCCACCCCCACCCCCACCCCCAACATGTTCCCCTGTGTCATATGCGACAAGGCAGTCAGATGGAATACATCAGGTGTTTGCATGTCTGATGGCGTTTATCATGATTTGAAAAATGTCATCTGGGAATGTTTCATTGTGGGGTCCCAAATTCCTTGACCAGCCTCTTTGAAACGATCATCTTTGAAAGGTCCAATTCTTTTGCATACCTGAATGAGATCAACCACACGGAATCACCGGACTTCAGCTTCTCTAATCCCACGGTCACATCCTCCCCGACAAAGGTACAACCTTCCAGATCAGACAGACTATTAAGAGTTTTGGCCATCTACTGCCAATCCATTAAAACTCCAGGCAAACCAGCACAACTGCAGAACTATTGGGCGCCGTTTTACTATTTATTCAGTGTTTTGTGATATCAAAAAATCGAATTATTTATATAACAAAATCGATTTATTGATATCACAAAATCACCTGATTTCTTGATATCAAAAATGCATTTCTTGATATCAAGAATGCGATTTTTTGGTATCAGAAATGATTTTCTGATATCACAAAATGTATTTCTTGTTATCAAAAAACCGATTTCTTGATATTAAAAAATCAGTCTAATTTCTGATATCAAAAAATCGATTTCTTGATACCAAGAAATTCAATTTTTTTGATATCAGAAAATCATTCTATTTCTTGATTCAATCTTGATATCAATAATTATAATTAAAATGATAGAATTGGAATTAATTATCGCTCCCCCATTTCGCTGTGCACTAGTGCGGAAAAGAATATGAAAACAGAAACCACGTGATCATAACACTGCTTGACGGGATGGGCAGAGCGTTCACGATGGGGAGACATCATTGCAATCACGGTATTTCTTTTCATTTCCTGATATCAAGAATTCGATTTTGATATGAAGAAATAGACTGATTTTTTGATAGAAATACCTTTTTTGATATAAAAAAAATCGATTTATTGATATCCAAAAATCAACTTATTTCTTGATATCAAAAATTGGATTTTTTAATATCAAAAAAAAGCATTTCTTGATATCAAAAAATATATATATTGATATAGAAAAATCAGTATAATTATTGATATCAAAAAATCAAAAAAATTGATATAAAAAAATTAGTATAATTATCGATATCAAAAAATCTATCATCAAAAAATATTTCTTGATATCAAAAAAATAATTCTTGATATCAATAATTCGATTTTTTGATATCTAGAAATGATTCTTGATAACACAAAATTCGGAATAAATAGTCAAACGGCGCCCCATACAGAACATCATCCAGACTACACAAGCTGATATTGCCTTCGGCTCCGATGCATGGCTTAGCTTAACGCCAACATAAGTTCATCAGAAAACGTCCCACCTTCATTTAAGTACTATAGAAAAAGAAAAGGTTATAAGTCCAACAGAAAGAGTAGCATTCACAGAATACAGTCACTCCAACAAGTATTACAAAGCAAATATTATTCAAAAAGTACATCACAAACACATTCAGTAAAAAAGCACATCACAATATAAGAGTTGACAACAGGGGTACCGCCTTGGAACGGTCAGTTTCAGTTTAAACCAGTTCAAGGGTGCACCAAGCCTCGCCCTTAACCTGACAGACCAAGTGTGCAAGGTGGTGGAGTGTTTCTTCTTATCTCAAGCAACTACATGAGAGCGAAGAACCAGAAGAGCTCAAGTAGTTCAAGACCGCGAACTGGTATGGGCAAAAGTCAAAGTCCAAGGATCTATACATTGGTTCCGTTTATAAACAACCATGACCCAGAGTACATAGAAAGTCTACATAAATACCTGTCTAGCACACCCATACTGTCACAGAACGGTGCCAAACTATGGCTAGGTGGATACTTTAACCTGGCTGATATTGACTGGAGAGACGACTGTGTCAAAACATACCCTACACACGGGACCCAATGTCAATAACTGCTGATAACTGCCAATGGCCAGTATCTACAGCAGGTAATCACAGAACCAACGAGGGCTACAAAGGTAAACTCCGGTGTCTTGCACTTGTGCTTCACAAACAACGAGGTACTAGTCAACCAGGTGCATGTACTCCCTGGCGTATCCGATCAGGAATTCATAGAGTCCAGCTGAAGACCTATGATGAAGAAGACAGCTCCTCGTCAGTATCTGAAAGCCAGCTATAAGGGGTGTTCAACTTATAACGTAACAACTGAATCAAATATCTTGACATTCTATTCGAATAATGTTATTTTAACGTCAAGTCTAATGATTCCTTCGACATAACACATTATGACATGCACTTTTATGTGCGTCCGAATTTTGCTGCATCCGTATCTTTGAAAAAGGGTAGAGAATGATGTTGTGAAGCAAAACTCTTGAATTATAAAATAACTGCAATACAATTTTAAAAAAAAATGCTTGTAAATTGTCGTTTAAGGTTATAGTATTCTGACATGTCCGTGACTGAACGTAAACAATTGGAATATGCATATGATTTTGCTATTTGTCGGTTTTCACGATTTCAGCGAAATTTAACATGAAATTCGACTTTGAAAACGATTAAGTTTATGAAAACTTCTCTTTTAAAAATCAGCTGCAGGCATTCTTATGATTTCCTCCTCTATAAGAAAAGAAAGAAAAATATATACCTTAAGAATTAGGGGCAAAACATACACATTTGCAAATAATGATGATTTTTTTTCTGACAAAAGATATCTTTATATGGTATGAGATAATACAGCAACAATAACTATTCATTTTTTGTCTTACAACATATTAATAAAACGCTTATTTTGGTTAATTTATAAGATCGTTGGTAACATACGACCAGCCAACTGTCCTATAACTTGTCAATTTCTTAATATTGCGATAAAATTCGAACATTTCTGTTTGTGTCTTAAAATAAAACATACGATCATATTTCAATTGCTTTTGTTTGTTTGTTTTTGTGTGTATGGTGTTTTACGTCATTTTCAACACATGTCAGGTTATATGACGATCGATTTTTTTTGTGGTGGAGGCAGACCACCCACTTTTCCTGGGTAGAGCCAGTACTGTACACCTCCCGCAATCCGTAACAATCGACACTTCCTCATGTACAAGTCGAGCTCATAGTGGGATTCGAACTCGCAGCGGTGAGATACGAGAAGGTTTACAACGTCGTTAACCCCCTAGGCCACGGAGACGCTATTTAAAATGCAAACACACTACACACTTACAATTATGATATGCAATTAGTGGAAATAGTTGGCTTAAAGGTAAACTCTACGGCAATGGAAACATATAGATTTAAAACTGAAAAATAGTATTCACCAACTTCAAAATGTCATTTAAAGCGAACCGCGTAAACTTGGAGATTATTTTTAAATGCATACGTTCTAAATGACAGTTTCGCATAATTAAATCACGCATTTTTTTATTAGGATAATCACTTCCGCTAATAAATAACATCTTAAACAAAAGTTTTACGTTATAAGTTTAACACCTCTTGTATGACAACCTCAAAAAAGGACCTCGTCGAGTTTACGCCAGGCTTCCTCCAAAAGGCATCAACAAAAGACGTAAACACCCTATGGTCCGTCTTCAAATCCAAGCTGCACTCATTGATGGCGAAGCACTCATTGATGGCGAAGCATATCCCCCAGATTACGTGGAAACAGAATCATAAACATTGAATTAACAGGCACGTAAAAGCACTACACAGAAAACGGGACAAGCTCTTCAGGAAACACAGAAATATAAAAAGATCGGACAGGGAAAGTAGCATTCAAGGAGGACAGTCAACCACAAAAACAGAAACAAACACGCAAGCAGACAAACAAGAAGGCAAAAGTAATAATAAATGCAAACGACATCACAAACACAAAAGGGTTGACAATAGGGCTACCGCCTTGGAACGGTCAGTGGCCAAGTAGGCCACTGGGGGTTTAAACCGGTTCTAGGGTGCACCAAACCTCACACTTACCCTACTGTCATCCCATTAAAACAGGACAGTGTAAATAAAGAAATCCCCGCCATGATCTAATCTTTAACCAACAAGGCAGCATCAATAGGCAATATAAGTAAAACACAAATATGCTCGTGTAAATATAATACAAGAAAACAATAGCCTAGAAAGCCACAATGAAGATACTCAACGACTTGGCAGAAGCCAGAGAAACAAGAGAATAAATTATTAAGGGCACTACAAGAAAGATCATAGACAAACATCAAACGCCACCGTCCCAATGGGCTTTAGGTAGGCGTCATCATAGGGTCCACAGCCTGTCCAGTCATCGTACAATTAAAGAGGAAAGCATAGTGGCGAACTGTAAAAGGGTCCACCACCCAGCATGCAGTACGTTGTAAAATGATAGGGTCATAACCTCTTTTGATAAACTGTTTAACAAGTTTAACAAAGATAGTATGAAAGTGATTATGACCAAGAATCTTACGAAGTTTATAAATCACATCACCATAGAAGTGAGTTTGTGATAGTCATTGTCCCAGAAGAGTCCTTAAATTACGTTTATATTTGGAAAAAAGATCAGGGTTACGATAATAAAATTTTGCAAGCCAAGGACGTAACAAACTACAAACAGATGCGTTCCAAAGTCCAGCAAGCCGAGAGACAAAGATTCTGGAAGTATGTTGAAAACATCATCGAGATCGGTGAGCCTGATCTAGTGACCATAACCCAGGGAAGTAGAAACGATTCTGGACTTACATAACGTCACTAAGAAAAAACAACACTAAAATAAAAAGGCAAGATGCACGGTTTGACACCACATACATCCCAAAACCAGCAGAGCGACATTTTCCTTCAATGCCTGAAATCCAAGTCACCAAAGAGGGCGTCCGAACACTGCTGAGGAAAGTTAATCCAAACAAGGCTTGTGCACATGATATGACCTCAGCACGAATCTTAAAGGACATGGTCGAAGAATTAGCACCATTGGTAGCCGCTATTTTCCTGAGAACATTCGATTGTGGAACAGTACCCGACGACTAGAGACTAGCAACTGTCATGTAGCCATATTCAAGAAAGTAGACCGATTCAAAGCCAACAACTACCGTCCGGTGTCAATGACAAGCCTCTGCTGTAAGCTACAAGAGCATTGTAATGCCCTCAAACACCTAGAGAAACATCTTATACAAGTTTACCGACTGTCAACACGGATTTCGAGCCAGAAGAATCTATGAAACTCAAATGCTCACACTAGTACACGAAGTAGCAGAAGCCTTAGACAAAGGAAAGCAGCTCATCATCCTATATTTCTCCAAAGCTTTCGACCGCGTGCCACATCTACGGCTACTGTCAGATATACACCATGTAGATGGAGCTTCATCCGAAAAGGCATAATTGGTAAACGGGGTTCCCCAAATGGACTGACCTGGGACCCTTGCTCTTCCTGATGTTCACCAATGACCTGACATTAGTGTAGCGGCCATGACACGACAGTTCACCGATGATTGCATCATTTACAGGGCAATTAACACAATCCAGGACTGCCTCACTTTGCAATAAGATCTGACCAAACTGGCACAGTGGAATGAAACATGGGGTAATTATGTCCTTCCACCCCGACAAGTGCATTTGTGATACGTGTTAATTTGAAGCTGAAAGCCAGTCCAGGTATCTTGGAGTAGACATATCCTCCGACCTCTACTGGAACAGTCACATAGACAGGATCGTGAAGAAGGGAAACACTATGATGGGATTCTTACAAAGAGCCTCCACGTAAACACCAGAGAAACCAAGGCTTCAGCATACTACACACTGGTCAGACCCAACCTTGAGTACTGCGCACCAGTATGCATGTCAAGAGACAAAAAAATGCGCTTTTTTCTACGTAGAAATTTTTAAAACACATATCAATCAAACGATCGACTGTCCGCCAATATTAAAATGCAATAAAAACAAGGGGACATTTAGTCTGGTACCCTTCCCCTACTGCGCTCGCTACTCTCTCTTCTTCCCACAAAGAGAGAGTAACGACAGGCGCGTATCCAGGCATACGCACGTACGCCAATGCGTACAATTCGTCAGCAAAAGTGAAAAAATAAAAGTTCAAAATGCCATATTAACGCTGAAATATAGATTGAGAACGCATCATTTGCCTCCTAATTTTCAAAATGTTCTTGGGGGAGGCCCCGCAAACCACCACCGGCGAGAGGGGGCGGGAGGGGGAACCCCCTCCCACACCTACCCCCCACTCGCAGCGTCGCTGCTCGGTTCGCAGCTACGCTTCTCATACCTGGCGTACATTTCAAAATGCTCTAGAGTACGCCCCTGATCATGTATCATGTAAGAAAAAGCCAATATGTTGAGTGACGTCACGTTCTATTTTGACACGTCACAGATAGTGTAATCAGACCGGAAAAAATACACAAAACTATTTAGGCACTCAGCGGGTTTGAACTTGGGATCCCTTGCATGTGAAGCAGACGCTCTACCGACATCGCCATAAAAGCTAGCTCTGCGGCGAGACAGTAGTAACGCACTTATAAACCTATTTATTTACGTACCCCTAACTGAGTCCTATCACATACCTCCAACCTTTTTATTTTTGATATTTGAAACCTTTAAATATCACACAACTCTTAGAGACAACAACATATGTACAATGAGCTAGGCATCTGGGCACAACCTCATACAATGCCTACCCGGATTATTGGACCGGAAAAAATACAATGAAAAATTACATATATATCTAGGCACTCAGCGGATTTGAACCTATCTAGTTACATACCCCCCAACTGAGTCCTATTACAATAGATTTACCCCATTTCTACTTTCGCTTTACTGTCTATGTCAATTATAAAAGAAATATATTTCCTCTAATTCTATTATTGCAAATACATATAATTTTAGAAACATTTTTCAATCTATAGATAATTATGAATTGTTAAAACTGTCATTATTTGTTAAGAAAATTATTGATAAATTTAAGTAACTATTTTTCACCTTCCCCTATTAATTTTTACATTTATTACTCAGTATTAATATACGAAACTCATTCCATCTAGTCATTTTATCTTGAATTGAAATTATTTTGTGTTTATATTCTATGTTATGATTCAACTTTGTAAATATTGTTATTGATGTTATTTTCATTTGTGTTTGTTAATGCTCATGCCCAGTTGGGCCCAGCTTATGAAATAAAACTTGAAACTTGAAACTTGAATTAAATATCTCAAACAAACACTAAAAAATGTTCCCAATACATCATTCGGATAAATTATAGGCAATCAAAAGTGGGCATTTTGTATCACTAGTAATGCAGGAAGCGTTTTTTATGAGGCACTATTTGACTTTACACCATTACTTTACGCCTTTATCTCATTAGCTCTACTGGCCAAAGGCCAGCAGAACTTATGGGATGCCTAGTTGTCCGTCGTCCGTCCGTCCGTCGTCCGTCGTTAACTTTTGTCTCGTCAAGACGATAGGGCCTTCATTTTTCATCCGATCTTTACCAAACTTTAACAGGTTGTTAATATCAATGAAAGCTCGGACAAGTTCGAAAAGCAGCCATATCGGACCAGTAACAACGGAGTTATGGCCCTTGATTTAGTTAAAAATGCTATATTTTGCCTCGTTAAGACGATAGGGGCTTCATTGTTTATCCGATCTTTACCAAACTTTATCAGACTGTTAATGTTATTGAAAGCTCGAATAAGTTCGAAAACCATTTATATCGGACCAGTAACAGCGGAGATATGGCCCTTGATTTAGTTAAAAAAAGCTTTATTTTGCCTCGTTAAGACAATAGGGGCTTCATTGTTCATCCGATCTTTACCAAACTTTATCAGATTGTTAATGTCGTTTAAAACGCGATCAAGTTCGAAAAACAGCCAGATCGGACTAGTTACAACGGAGTTATGGCCCTTGATTTAGTTAAAAATGCTTTATTTTGCCTCGTTAAGACGATAGGGGCTTCATTGTTCATCCGATCTTTACCAAACTTTATCAGATTGTTAATATCAATGAAGGCTTGAACAAGTTCGAAAACCATATCGGACCAGTAACAGCGGAGTTATGGCCCTCGATTTAGTTCAAAATGCTATATTTTGCCTCGTTAAGACGATTGGGCCTTCATTTTTCATGCGATCTTTACCAAACTTTATCAGATTGTTAATGTCAATGAAAGCGGGTTAAGTTTGAAAATCAGCCAGATCAGATCAGTAACAGCGGAGTTATGGCCCTTGATTTTGTTAAAAATGCTATAATTTTCCTCGTCGAACGATAGGGCCTTCATTTTGCATTTGATCTTTGCCAAACCTTACCAGATTTTATGACTTTCTTTTTTTATATTTTTATATTATTATCATTATTTTTTTTTATTTATTTTTTTTAAATAATTATTATTATTTTTTTTTTTTTTAGCTCTATGTTGGACCAGTCGGACCAGTCGGACCAGTAACAGAGGAGTTATGGCTCTTGATTTAGTTAAAAATGCTATGTTTTGCCTCGTTAATACGGTTCATTTTGCATCTGATCTTTACCAAACTTTACCAGATTCTTTAGTTATGGCCATTGCTTTAGTTAAAAAGCTATTTTTTGCCTGAAACTTTAAAAAAAACGTAAATGGCAGTCACTCGCTTCATTGATGTTATAAGAGCCATGTTAGCAAGTAGAGCGCATTCTATACATACACCGGCTACGTCACAACTGTCAGAAGCGCAGCGAACCTGGCGGACACAATGAGTAGAGCGTCCATAAGCCCTCTTGGGCCTCGCTCTTGTTTTATTTTACCACAGAGAAGTGATTCTAATGAAACGCCGATCATGGTTGAGGTTTACCACAACCAAGAACACATACACCTCCGATCGACTAGAGCATCTGCGATGCTTGCTTGTTTTCAAGACAAACGCCTAGAAGTGTTCTTCTAAAAAAGGTTTGCCATTTTAATGAGATTCTGGTTTAGTTTCCGATTGGCTGATACGGACGCACCTTATCGAAGAAAAGGCAGGAAATAAACTAAATTAATAAATAAAGAGAGAAACTTCATCATTCGAAGAAAAGGCAGGAAATAAACTAAATTAATAAATAAAGAGAGAAACTTCATCATTATATCAAAGAACTAAATGTGGATGTTCAAAAATACTGCAATAAAAAAAAAAATACAGACACGTGTTTCCGGTTTAAATATTTTTCAAGACAAAATTCTAGAACAAGTTCTCCTAAAAAAGTTTGAGTCTCTGATTGGCTGAGCCAGAAACACCTGCTATACACATAAAGGCAGAAAGAGAAAGACAATAAATTTATAAATAAACAAAGAGGAAAACTTTATCATTTTATCGACGATCTAAATGCGGATGGTCAGAAATACTTTAATAAAACAAGAGCTGTCGGAGAACAGGGCAGCTCGACTATTTTTTTCTCCAGAGAATAATAAATTATATAGCCAGTATATACCATCAGAAAACAAGGCTAAATGTGGGTGTGTTGTTGGGGGACGGAGTGGGTATAGAAACTCGGACCGATATAAAAGTATTGTTAGAATCTCATACAAGTTATAGTAAAATTTGGGGCATGGTGTGATTTTTTTAAAAATATGTTTATCAGTTTTAATCCAAAATTGCATTTTAAAAGAATTTGTGGTCGAAAGGCAATTCGGTGGTGGGGGGGGGGGGGGGGGGGGGGGGGGGTTAGGGGATTTTTTTATTGATATTTAATCTATTTTGTTTATATGTGAGATATGTAAAAAAAAACATGCGAGTGGTGGTGATGATGGGGTGGGGGATGGTTGGGGAAGTGGGTGGGGCGGGGATGGAGCTTGGCGAATCATTGATAGGTGTAGATTTGATAAAACAAAACAACAGACATATGCAAAAAAAAATCGGGTGGTGGGGGATTGGGGGATGTTGGCGAAACAAATTGATAAATTGATAAAACAAAACAACATAGAGATATGTAAACAAAAAATATATTCGGGTATTGATGATGGGGTGGGGGATGGTGGGGTGGGGTGGGGGTGTGTAACAAAACTGTAGAATTGATCAACCAAAACAACACAGAAATATTTTTTAAAAAGCAGGTGTGAAGTATGAATAAGATGAATAATGCTATAAGAAATCCCAAACCAAAATTTGGGTGACATAAGAAAAATATTTTATGAGATACATATATATTTAACGGATTACATGCAAACCTTGATCTGCCTTTATTGCCTTTATTGCACACTTTATGAGCCATCACAATTTGGGTTTCATGGGAGCCCAGAATTTGTAGAATACAAAATTACTTACGCAACCCTTTACAACATACTATAAGGAAACCAATTCCCAAATTTAGTTGAGCTAGGGTAAGAAATGTAGAGATATAGACTTGTAAACACATCTTACACGCAAAAATTGATGTGAAATGGGACACACTTCAAGGTCTATCATAAATTGGGTTCCATGGGAGCCCCATGGGTTACAGCAAGCAGAATTACGTATGCAGCCCTTAAGATAATGCTATAAGGAAACCCATGGCGAAATTTGGTTGTGCTAGGATAAGAAATGTAAGCGAGA